>JAZHYW010043134.1:0-49150 GCA_037355805.1 Ixodes ricinus
GATTTTGATCTTGTATTAATTTTGAAACATGAGAAGTCTAAGAAAACTCATCAGGTTTTTAAAAGCGAATGGCCCTTCTGTACGACACGGGATACTGTCTGACGAAAATCATCACACGTATGAAGATCTGCTAAAAATACAGCCAGAGAAGCATCTGTTTCGAGCATGATATCGAAGCAGAGCCAGGACCTCTTTTTGATTTTGTAGTTGACGTGCATTGTAATGAAGGAGTAATTAATATGACATTAACATGATCGGTTGGCGACTCCAAACTTCGTTTTTCATGCTAGGAATATGGTGAGTTTTTCGCTACTGCTTGTGGTCATCAGACTGGGAAAAAATCTTGCTTATTCTTTCATTTTCAATAAGACCGTAAATGGCGAAAGAGCTGGATAAAAACATCAGGTAAGTTATATATGTGTTACGGCTGTCAATCAAGGCGAAAGAAGACGCCGTAATATTTTGTGTCTGGGATATGTGCGAAGGAAATAATTTGGATGTAGAAGCCTCTGAACTAAGAGAAAAGCCTTTTTGGGTGTGTGTGAAAAAATTTGCTTTGCTTATATTATGCCCTAAACTTCTAGAATTCACGTAAACCTCTTGTAGTTAAAAAAAACATTGTTAAAAAAACAACGGTTGCTTACCACCCAAATTAAGGTGAACGCCTAATGACTTAGTTATATGCCCTATACTATACAAATATGCAAACACTGAAGGACGCCATTTTGAACCCAAATAGGAGCTAAAAAGAAAGAGGCCTTATGATAATTTTTTTAGACGTCTTGGAGTTGGGTATTATTTACAATACTTGTTTGGTTCTCATAGAACTAAGAATTGAGCTGCATGTGTTAAACTTCCAAAACCTCCCTCTGTTTGCGTTTTAATCGAATGACAAAATTTCCAGCTTATACAAAAAAGGCCTTATTGAGAGCCAGAAAAAGAAATGTGGGCAACGGTGCCCTCAACTTTCAAAATAACCAGAAGTTCAATCCTCCTGATCTGTTCAACTTATAAATAAATTATAAAAGTAATTTTGTTCTTGCTGAGAAAATATTGTTTCAAGAGAAGCCTCTCGGACCATGCCCTCCAGGCGCCTGCCTCGTGTACGACGCACGCTGGCGTTCGCTAATGAGGTGCCAACAGTGTGAGACGCCGCCCCAAGGTTTTCAACGGTCTCTTGAAAACACGTTTGATTCAGTTGATGTGAACGTTATCATGCCTTCCATGCATTCGTATCCTTTCTCCACGACTTAATGATGCTGCAGTCTAACTTTAAAGGCCCGTTCACACTCTTGCGACCTCTTAGAACTGGGTGCCTTAAAACTTTTTACAACCAGAGGACACGCTGGCGCCATCTATTGGGTAGCAGTGTAAACTTGGCGGTCCGGCATATTTTCGATTTCTCTCGCGCATTATCCTTTCTTTCTTGGCTCGAAAAACTTTTGTCAACGTTATAAACGAGCCTTTCTTATAGGTATAACGCACATTTGACCTCGGAAATCCCGCAAAACCTTCGCTCTTGTGACATGCAGTTCCAGGGTCACCGCATAGATGGCGCCAGAATGCCAGTGTGTTCTCTTGTCCTAAGAAATTTTAAGAAGTTTTGACAGACCTCGCCTCTCTCGGTCGTACTCGGTTGCAAGAGTGTGAACGGGCCTTTCCTCTACATCTGCCCAGGTAACTGCCGACGAGCGCAAGCCTGCACCGTCTGCTTCCCGAGTTTGGGAATGGTCGGTTTCGTCTGACGTCCTGATAGGAAAAAAATAAAACAATTCTGACGGATATCTTTTGACCGACGCGTAAAGATAACGGTGATGTCGCTTCTCCATTTAACTTAAATGTATTTTGATAGAATATGTAGTGCTACCAAAAGCAGCGTAATGCGGAAAACAACATTCCACTCTTTGAGGCGGACGCCTAACACCCTTGGGGTACCGTACACGTGTACCATTTTAGACTCCGGAATGCACTGGAGGCCAGTAGAACATATCTCGGATTTCGAACTCACTAGTATCTTTAGAGGAAGTGTGTTTGATAAGAGGTGCGAGTTACACGGGTGCCGTCTTCACCTTCTGAGTGTCAGGCTCTGCGGACATTAGATGAGGTAATAACCGTCATGGCAAGTCGGTTTAATAATAAGATTGATGATTAACTGTTTACTTAATAGTTTCATGGCTCATGTTCCAAACGTAGTATTGACGCGAACTACTATCAGAAGCTTGATCAATTCACAATATTTGCGAAAGGGTAATAGCATATTAGATATGAATCGTTCAGTTTTCGCGTTTTTCCTCCCGGTATCAATATTGCGCGCATGCGCGCATATATATATATATATATATATATATATATATATATATATATATATATATATATATATTTATATATATATATATATTATATAATATATATATATATATATATATATAATATAAACGGCAGAAAGACGGTTCTTTTAAAAGGAGTGATGCAATTCTATCACCACTGGCACTCAATGAAAGGCAAAAATAAACCAAAACCGCACGTTAAACAGACATTGAGTCGCACCGCGTACGGATCAGAGCATCCGGTCGGCCATTGCCTCATCGACAAATTGAGCACGGTGTCCGCGGTACAAAATACTCTTAGGGCCACCAGGTTTTGAATTATTAAAATAATATAATCGAGTGTGAAACATGGCGGAAATAAAGCTTAAACCGTCACAGCTGCAAAAGTTTCGAAATTAATTTACAGCTCTGCCCGACCAAGCAAGCACAACACGACGATTGCGCTTGAAAACACTTTTGCACCTAATAATCTTCAAGACAGAAAAGACGGGGGTGAATGTGGTCCTTTAGACCGACATGACTGCTTAAGATGTGTTCACTGCGTGCATGGATGTCATTGTCCCAGGGTGTTCAATGATCCAAGCTTTAATAGTGTTGAACTCGTAAATTAAATATGACTCCCTGTGTTCGCGATCCAGGTTAGTTTCAAAACCAGATTGTAGAAATGTTACCTCGAGCTTATCGAATGAATGTCCGAAAATACTCATCTCTTTTGAGAGGGGGAGATTGGAGAAGAATTTTTCATGGGCTCTATGAATATTGAATCTTTGCCGGAAAGGTGTCATCGTCTGGCCCACGTACTGCTTATCGCATGCGCCACATTTCAATAGGTATACGACGTTACTGGTATCGCAGTTTAAGTTACCGTAACTTTACCAACATGTCGGCGACGATTTCGGTTCGGTTCCGGTTCGACTAAATTTAACGGTTCGGTTACGGTTTTCGGTGCAGTTCGGTTCCGGTTCGACACTCTACTTTCGAGCCCCTTATAGACAACTGCAAGCAGGGCGACTGGCCGCCGCCGTCCTTCTGCTCGTGCCGGCACGACCGTGCAATTTCAAGCTTGCCAAGCTACTTCACCCGCACGCTGCACGCTTTCATGCATGCGGCACCAGCCGGGGCTCCACGCTTGCAATAGACCTATTGTTAAATTAGCCAAGCATCAAGGAGAATGCAGGGAATGGTGTTTCACGCGCTGCACGTGCTGGCGTATGCAGCAGCAACAGTTCTAAAGCAAAAGCCTAAAACAAATGGCATCTTGCACGAACTCTCGTCAACGCTTTATTTTGTTATTTACTTCGAATATTTTATACGGGGAAGACGTGCGGGTGCGGCGCGTGGAACACCATTCCCTGAATTCTCCTTGATGCTTGGCTAATTTAGCAATAGGTCTATTGTCTATGCTCGGCGTCAGCAATTCTATGCTACGTTGTCAAGGCTAGCGTAGCTTTCTGTAGTGCTCCAACTCTGTCAAGGCTAGATGCGCGAGAGGCAAGACGAAGCCATGTGCTCTCGAAGCTGTGCGTGGCTGCTGCACTGTGAAAACTACGCTAGCCTTGGCAATGTAGCACAGAATAGTTGACGCCGAGTATAGCTGACTGAGATGTTCCTCCACGACAGAAGCTACTCCGTGCACGCCAGTGCTAAGTGGAAATGATGTGCCCCTTCTTCATTTTTGTTCTCAAACCTAGCAAGCACCAATCGCCCATTTTTCCAAGGTTACTTAAACTTTTTGGGGCGCTTGCTCGGCATATCACAGTAGCTTTATCTGTGTAGAAACCGCCGCTAGGGAAATCACGTGTTCAGCTCTGTTTTCACTATCTTTTCTACTGTTATATATGTGGCGACGTGGCCTCCGAGTGTTGTGCAAACGCTAATCGAGCAGATGAAGGGCATTCTTTGGTGATACGCGACTCTGGCATCGACGACAATCACGCGGTTGTCAAGTGATACGCGGCTTTTATTTTGACCGGGATAACGTGGTTGCCGTCAGGGACCTTAAGCTGGAACCAAGTATAGCTCCGGAGCATTGTGTTTTGGGAAGCGCTTGAATAACCTGCGTGCACACGTTTGTTAAAGCACTTTCACACGCATTGTTGCGAAGACATCTGTTGCAGGTCAGTGCCGCAGGTAACTGTGTATAATTGTTTCTTGCTACAAATAATTCCGACAATTTTCATATTTAAAAAAAAAAACTTCTATGTTACAAAAAAAATTACGGCAATCTTGACATTCTGAAAGTTTGGTTCATTGTTCGGAGCTCAGATAGGATCGGGAGCTACGCTATTAATCCTGTTAATGACCGTTTGGCAGAAATATGCGCGATTAGGTAAGAATACGCGCATGAAATTTTGGGTGGAATTTATAGAACATCATCGTTGAGTCCGCCGCTCAGCGCATGATCAGAACAAGTTCCGACTTGGATTTCTGCCAATATATTGGGGAGGTGCGCCAACATGAAACGTAGCCACGTTCCATACACCAACATAGAACGTAGCTAGATTACCATGGAATGCCACACGTAGGAGGTCTAACCGAATATCCGTAAACCAAAACCCGAATGGACACTTTGCAAAAGTCCGCGAAGCAACACTGGCTGCCACCATTGTTGCTCACGAAGCTCGTGATTGGACCCGCGTCCTCGCCGAACGCTGACGTCAGCACTCGTGTCCCATTCCATGCTCAGAGTATGCGAGCAAGCAATGGCGGACAGGCGTTCCGCGCTAACGCGTCCTCGCTAAATTGGCGTCTATCTGGAATAGTTTAATCCGCCGACGTAGGTGGTGGACAAACCATTGACCGGCTGATTTAGTCCTTTGTCTATAGTGCCTCTTCGCAAGTTTAGGTGATAGTTACAGTGTGGAGTGAATGGACCCTTTTTCTACGTTATTGACGATTTACTAATAAACACTAACCCTTGTTTTTTCGTTCTCTATTTTAATACAAGATTTGACTTTAATAGTATTTGTAAATTAGAGTTGTGCAGTCCCATGTGAAATCACAGTACAGACAGAGCGATAGCTGCGGCACCCTATCGGAGCTTAATATGTATCCTTATGTATCTTGCACTTATGTGTGTAGCACCTCACGTGGAGAAACCATTGCAATGTCTGATCGAAGAGGGACACTCGTTTAATTTATACGCAGACGCCCTCTAACGGACGCGGCATGAGACTCGCGTGTCGTGTTGCAATGTTGCACTGCGGCCATCATGGTGGGCGCTGCGCGATACTGACGCGCATCTGTCCTCAACAGATACGGTTTATTAGGTGCGTGTCGAAGCAGGTCGGCTGGCTGTAGGGCAGCGCGCTGGCTTCACAAGCACTGGACCAGGAATTTCGGGGGATTGGCGGCCGAGTGGGCTAGCGCGCACCAGCTCGGGGCACGTGGAGTGAAAGCTCGCGCTGCAGAACCCAGGGACGCTGAGCTCAATCCCCACCCCTGCCCGTTTCGATCTGGATGAGCATCGTACCGTCTTGCGGTCTTGTATCACTACCGCGTGGTGCACGTTAAAGACACCAGTCTATCTATGCTCGAACGCAAACTACATGATGTAGAAAACTGCATCGGGCACTGATTGGCTATTCTCTCGGGTCACGTGACATGACGTTGAAATGTAGTTTTTCCCTATGCAGTTCGAGCTATGCTCGTAAAATGATGCAGTTGGCGGTGACGTCAAAATGTCGTCACGATGCACTTTGACGATGCAGTTAACTGAGTGGTCGAGACGAAGCCAGAGATCAATCTGCATCGTAAAAGATGGCGACCCTAACATCTGCATCTCTACTGTTGGGTTCGCCAGCGGATCGAGTTTTTAGAGATCACCGGGATGCTTTCGAGACGAGCGATGCGAGGTTTGTGGGGGCGAATACCGGCTGACCAAAGGGGTGACTCGCTGGCTGTGCGACCAGCTTTGCGGAAAGCTCCAGCGGCGTCGCGAAGGGCCCCGTGTGCTGACGGTCGAACAACAAGTCCTCGCAGCTCTGCGCTTCTACGCCGCTGGCGGCTTCCAGGGAACCGTCAGGAGCGACGAAAACATTGGTGTTCACCAGTGCTCTGTGAGTCGCGTACTTGTTGATGTCACCAACGCTATCATCGATTGCCTCGGATCAAAGTGGCTGTGTTTCCAGCAAACGCAAGCAGACAAGGCGCCCACAAAAAGGAAGTTCTTCGAGCGATGCAAGTTCAGCGGCGTGATCGATACATATTCTAAATACTCTTACACGATTCAACACGATTGTGTTTTCATTTGAGTGCATCCCATATAAGCGATTTGGCTGAGCGAAAAGCCAAGCAAGCAACGGTAACAGGCTTAAGTTGAGCTAGTTCGTTCATACTTCAGGTAGAGAGAGAGAGAGAGAGAGATACTTTATTTTAAAGCAACTACTTCAGTAAGGCCAGCTGAACTAGAATAAACATACACATAAAGAAAAGACCATACACACCGTGGGTCTAACAACTGATTTTCTTTTTCCTCCTCTTCTACTACGAAGCCTACTTCAGGGAGATATTCTTTTCTTCTTTTTTTGCTTCCTACCTCACCGAAAATTTAACCCTCGAAGTAACATTTTTTCTTTCTCGTGCAGCACGAGATTAGTTGCACTAACGCATGCAGTCAAACAAAGTCAAAAAGTCAAATTTGTCGTTAGTTGTTTATTCAGCAGGAGGTTAGTCTGCCTGAACATGGCGACATTGTTACCCACTGTAGATAAGCAATTTAGCCAGTGCAGTACGACTGCTAGCCTGGGTCTTTAACGTGCATCACGCAGTAGTGATACACGACCGCACGCCGGAACGATGCTCATCCATATCGAAACGGGCAGGGGCGGGGATTGAACCCAGGATCCCTGGGTTCTGCAGCGCGAGCTTTTGTTCCACGTGCTCCGAGCTGGTGTGCGCTAGCCCACTCGGCGATTCTCTGAAATTCCCTCTAGGGAGAAAAAAAACGATGTAGTTTCAACTCAATCGCCACAGATCGGCGACGTCACCGGACACGTCACGATGCAGTTCTCTTCCGATGTAGTTTGTTGGCGATGGAGATTAGGCTCCTCCCACCGGCGACGTCACGATGCAGTTTCTCCACCGCTTTTTCCAGCATAGACAGACAGGCTAGCGGTTGTACTGCATTGGCTAAATGTTTCATCTACAGCTGAGAGACAAGTCGCCCGTCGAGGCAGACTAACTTTAGGCTGTATAAGCACACACATAACACACAATTGGACCAGGAATTGCAGCATAAAAAACGCAGCTTTTCTTTTTGAATGCATTTGGAGATATCGACGACGAACGCACTGGACTACAACTGCATTATCAACGTCATTTCGGGTGAGGGGGAACTAGCTATAGTAGCTATCACAGTAAACTAAGGCAGAGTAGTTAGGCGCCCAAAAGTGAAGCACGAATGCCTGTTGTAAGTTTTCCGTGCAGATTTCCTGCACTTTGAATAGAGTTATCGTACCCGCATAAAACCGGCGAGCATCCAGGAGCATCAATATTCTGTACGTACCGCTGTCTTCGCCAGTCTTGGTCGACTGTCAAAACAAATACAATTCAGGTTGGCAAAATGGTTGTTGGCGAGGGTGTGATCGTTTTTATGAGTTGTCACGGCGAACACAATCTTGCTGTTCCCATAAAAGTGTAAAGAACAACGTTGAGAACAGCATCCACTGTCGCCAGGCTCAAGCATAGCATCGCGTTAGAGATAAACATGCACCTTAGTTCACAAATTCTTACTTTCTAGCAGTCGAAGGAAGGATGAAGCAGATGAGAGCCCCGATTAAAGACGGCGTCATTTATTCACCCTACCCGGAGTGCTCTATTCCCTGCTGTTCTATATACACCGCCATTCAAAGATGCATTCAAGCTTCTCCGGATAAAATTGCCATTGTGAGTATTTCTTGTTTGCTTTAGACTTTACCTTCAACAATGTGACGAGCTGAAAACTTTTCTATGTTTACTGGTATGAAGTTAACCCAACTATGACACTTCGTTTTGCGTAGTAGAAGTGAACTCTTTGTTTGTAATAGTTGTGCAGCTTTCTTCTCTCTACCGACACTAGAGTTGTGGTTTTGAAACTTTTGACGCATTTCTCTCTTTCTTGCTAGGTTGATGATGAGGTGCAGTTAACGCGGGCTCAGTTCTTTGCGAGAATAAAGCGCTGCGCAGCGGGTTTGCAAGCTCACGGGATCAAGCCGGGAGACCATGTCTGCGTCCATCTCGACACCAGCGTTGAAAACCTGATTGCAATGTTCGGATTCGTGTTTGCTGGGGCAACACTCGTCCTTTCCTACATCGGACTCACTGAAGGTACGTCCTTCTGAATTTCGACATAAAAGCCCACAAAAATGTATGCGAGTAAATATTTAGCGAACATTTGCTTCTTTTTTTTCACACATCCAATTAACCTGTCATGTGGTTCTGTGATTTCCTTAGCTTTCTTCAAAAAATATATGTTACCATTTTAAGGACGAGTTACTCGAGTATGTTAACAATATGAGAACTGACAATTTCTAAACTCCTGTCATCGGAGGTGAAAATCTAAATACATTCGTAGAAGACGGGCCTCGACCCGACGACCGTAAGAATATTATTGTTGAGGAACTCAAACGAGTCGGTGGTGGTGGAGGATATGGGATGTCGCAGGATATTTATTATAGCAGTCATATTAACGCACATATTGTAGTTAAATGTGATTTATCTTTATTTTTCATTGTTGAACCTTCTTTTCTTAAAATTTACGAACCGAAAAAAAAATGAAGGGGACAGAAGTTCATTTAAATCTTGAGCCCGTTAACTTTCGTCTGATTTGAAGGCAAATCCTTTAAAGACAGGATCCGTCACGCATACGGGCTAATTAAATTCTGACAGAATCCAATCGCCTCTTTGCTTTCTACGATTTCTACGTCTGCACAAAAAAAATAGCACAATGTTAAAACAAGTTACATGGCAAAGAAATGTTGAGATAGCGATAAAATGCAGCTTTCATCTTGATTATTGTTGAAGAGATGCTCCTCAGGCCCCCTCTTATGGCTCTTATTTGTAACGGAGGTCGCCTGGAGACATTGCGCTCTTAAAGGAACACAAGTTTTTTAAGAGCATAGATGGGACACGTATTTTTTTTGTAATTTTTCCACGAAATAAAAACAAAAATTCGCCCAATATTTATGCCGTTAGACGCAATTGAGGTGGAGGTCACGGCACACTCTAAGCCACGCCCCCAGATCAGTGGCCCCACCCATTACCACTGATTGGCTTGGCTGCTCGCCTGCTCAGCTGAACACAATAACAAGCCCAGTGTCTCCCTTTCGCAACACTGCCTGCTAGTCGTGCGAGCAAACGCGCGGCAGCCTTTGTCATCGTCGGCAATTTCCCCACCGTGTATCGTCGTCTGCAATACCCGTAGGACGCGTAAATTAACGATGCGCGTCGAGGCGTCCGTTTTCGCCTTCGTCCGTCTGCTATTCCACCCCCGTCTGAAAACTTTTACAAGGCTCGCCAGACTCGACCATGCAAGCGGCGTTCTGGCGTTTCATCATGCATGAGCCACGGACAAGCGTCTTTTGATGTGCGGTAAGAAAGCGGCCGAGAGATCTAAAAAACAGCAAACTTAATATGCAGTCATTTGAACTTTTATGCTCTTGTTTTATTTATTTTTTTCCGCATGGCAACCCCGAGCAAGGTGAGTGAGCGTTATTACGTACAATTAAAGCGTGACCTAAAATATTCTTTTTGGCAGGCCAGGTGCCTTGCAAACTTGAGCTACTTCCCTTTTGAAGCGATATGACGGGAACATATACAACCATGATTTGCAAGCCGAGCGCTCGATTTCCTCCAGCCACATATTTCGCAAATTCTTAACTCTCTAGATACCTTTTCGGTATTAAACCATGGTTCCAATCGCAACTGTTGCTCAATACACAAAGCCGCGGGGCCATTTTCACGAAAACGAACACCATGATTCAGTACCAACACGCGCAAAGGAACAAATCCAGGCTGATCCAGCAACGTATAGTTGACGGGGGAATCTAGGTTTGGGTCAGCCCGGCTGCAAACCCAAGCACCCACACAGCGCTTTCGAAGACGCGTACTTGCGACAATTGTTTGCTGCAAACTAGGTCAGTTGAGGACACCTTTCTCCAAGCGCCACGGTGAACGCAGAACGACTCACACCATAGCCTCTTCTATACTCACAAAGCCTGGCAGTCCGACGACGGAGCCATAGAGTGCCCGGTCGCAGATTTGGAGAGCGAGGATCTGGTAGCACCAAGCATTAAAGAGACATTTCACGAGGAACCTGGACGTCAGCGCACAGCTTTTGCAGCGGCGAGGACCGGAAACACACTTGTTCGCTTGGGAGAAGTGTATTTCGGCATCTTGCCGCAGCGGGGCGCCAGTCACGTGGCTCTCCTTTCATCGGTTGTCTGCCGCTTTACCTTTTCCATTTCGGCGACCGCTTCTCGTGGCGATCTGCCAGGCTTTGTCAGTATATAGGAGGCTATGCTCACACTCATAGATGTAAACGAGCTCAACGAGCGCAGCGCCGGCAGCCATGTCTGTTATCCCTTGAAGCCGAAGTGGAAAGGCAATCTCCGGATATTTTTGAAAAGAATTATGACTCTATCTAGAATAGTATTTCTTTCTCAGACATAAAAATATTGTTGATTAAAATACTACTACGGCACAGATAGACAATTTTACAACGAACATTTCACACGTCAATCATCTCTCCAACCAATGACAGCCGAGAAAAGGTGCTATAGGTTTTGTAAGCATCGCGCGGGGCTGGAGCAGGGCTAGTGGCACCTAAATTGTGTCTAACGGCGTAAATATTGCATAAAAAAAAACTTTTAGTTAAAATCTTTTTACAGCAAAAAGGTTAAGCCCTTACTAAAATATTTTATTTTAGTATTTTTAAAGAGACACTAAAATTAGAACAAAATTCTGAAGAGCCTAAAGAGAACTTTTTTTTTCTCCCCACGGAAAGCAAAGTTTTTAAAATTTACGCCGTTAGACGTAATTTAGGTTGGGGCAGCCATGCCCTGTGCCCCGCCTGTAACGAAAAGTGCTTACCTGGCTAAACACCGTTTCTCGACTGTCATTAGTTGGAGAGATAATTGACGTGTGAAATGTTTGTTGTAAAAATTGTTTCTCCGTGCCGTAATTCTATTTTTTTCGACGATGTTTTATGTTTGAGCGACAAGATTACAGGAGGACACTTAAGACTGCTTACGTGTAGGAATCCGAAAGGCATTGGTATGCGTAGCGTATTCCTACAAGCTGTGCGCCCCGCCATCCTCTGCAGAGGCCAGCCGGGTAGCTTCTGCGTACTCCGGCCGGCCGGGTTCTGGGCAGCGGCGGGTGCGCGCTGCTTCGGCGGCGCGCGGGAGCAGCGCTTCATTTGGGGTGGCGTTCTTTGGAACTATCCGGCGCGCCGGCCGCGTCGCAGCCATTTTAAGAGCCGTTCCGCAGAGGGAATTTCTCTACCGGTTTTCGCGGTTACGAACAACGCCGGCTCCGGTCCATTAAACAGTTAATGCTTTCGCATCAAAAAAAAATTTAAGTAGAGTCCGTTATGTTTTTTTAAAAATTTCCTGAGGTTAATTTTACCACTTCGGTTTCAAACGAAAACAGACGGCCGTCGCTTCCAACGCTTGCGGCGTGCTCAACGAGCGTAGCTCGTTCAGTTCGTTTATTTTGATGAGTCCGAGTCGTTCTCCGTTCACCGAGATGTTTAGCGAAAGATCTAAACAAGACCTATAGTTTGCAGCAAACAACTGTCGCAAGTACGTGACTTCGGATGCACTGTGTGGGTGATTGTTTTCGCGTGACTCGCGTTCAATGTCAACTATTTTGCTTGATCTGACATGGTTTGTTCGTTTGCGCGTGTTGATGTTGAATAAAGATGTTGGTTCCCGTAAAATCGGCCCCGCTGCTTTGTGAACTGAGCAACCGTGTTGATTGCAACAATGAGTTCAATACCGAGATTAAACCTACACAGGCAAGACTTTGCAAGCCATTTGGGTAGAGACGATCGGGCGTTCGGCGCGCATCAAGTTTGTTCAGGTATGTTCCCGTCATTTCGCGTCTTAAGCCAATTATATCCCTCAAGTTTTGCAGTCCACCTGGCCTGCTAAAGCGAATATTTCTAGGTCGCTTTCTAATTGTGCATTATGACACTCACCCACCTTGATCTCGAATGCCATGCGAAAAAACAAATCAAGATAAAAAAAGCTGAAAAGCCTGCATATTTATTTTTATATTTTAGTCCTGTTGGTCGCTTTTTACCACACATCGATAAACGCTGACAGGCGCTTGCATTGAACCGTGGCTCGTGCCATAGCCTCCTACTCACAAAGCCTGGCAGTTCGACGATGGAGCAACAGAGTGTGCGGTCGCAGATTTGGAGCGTGAGGATCTGGTAGCACAAACCATTTCTTGGGGAACCTGGACGTCAGCGCACAGATTTTCAGCGGCGAGGACCCGAAACATGGGTTTTAAATCCGACGAGAGAAGAAGCGGTAGCGTGAGGAACGCGAGTAGCATGAGCGGACATTCCATCGCTCGGGAGAAGTGTGTTTCGGCGTCTCGCCGCAGCGGGGCGCCCGTCACGTGGCTCTCCTAGAGTGCCTTCATACACACACGCGCTTTTGCTTGAGTGGGGGTCCACTCAGTTCATCCTAAGATACTTCATCCCAGGACACTTCATCCCAGACACTTTATACCAAAGGTGTTTCATCCCAAGACGTTTCATCCCAAGATGTTTCATCCCACGAACATTACATGCCAGGATATTTCATACTTTGGAGTGGCTCTGCCACACTTCATCCCCGGATGCGTCATCCCAGGAATGTTCATCCCGGTCACTTCATACCAAAGTCATTTCATCCCAAGATGTTTCTTCCCAAGACGTTCCATGCCAATGACATGAAATACCAAGGCATTTCATACCAGAATAATTTGGGGCACCCACGAGTTGCTGAGCTCGAGCAAGAAGAAATCTTAGACTATTCTTGGCGCACCATCGAACTCATGTTCATGTAAGATAGGTCGCATTTCGCCGGCTGCAGCACTTAAATGAACATCATTTTGGGGTGTGCATAGCAGTGCCCACAGACAACTCGATACTAGACTTCAGCGAAAGTCGGCCCATTCCACTTAGAGCCTTTCTTTTCTTTTTGTATTCTTCTCTCTCATTCATTCACTTACTTCGATCCCTATTTGCAGTGCTGCTGTAATGGTCAGATTTATTTCTTATGAAAGCTGCAAACCGCAACAAACCGCAATACTGGGGATCGATGTCACTTGAAAAACGGCCGAAAGGTATCGTTCCAAGACAACCTTCACCAGAATTATGAAAATTTAAAACGTTTATTTTACAATAACCCACCCATAAGAGCAAAACCTTAACAAGAGGCCAAAAATCGGGCTAATACGCTCTTCTGAGCACGCAATTCTGGCTGATACACTCAAGAATCGCCAAGTACGTAGCACGAGCACGCATTGAGAAAGCTGTCTGCGTTTCTGTTGTTATAGTCATCCAGGATCCGGCATAGACGCTTGTTGGACTGCTCGTACTCCTTCTTCGTGTATAGCGGTGGCTCATGACCCACGTCCAGCTGAATAGCCATCGCGTTCACACGAACTTGTTCAGAGAGAAGCGCATCCAACAACTTGAATACTGTAGGATGGGATGCACCGATAGAATTTTGAAAGACCCGGTGCCAGCTTTCAACGCTATTGTTGGTTCTGGGAAGGCTGACCTCTGTCACGCGCTTGCAATTCCACATGGATATTGGGAACCTTGGGTCCTTGTGGGGTCGACCGACCCAGGTATTCTCAAAGTAGTCTAGGAACTCTTGGTGCTGTTCCGTGCGTCCAAACAAGTCCAGCAGCTGTCTTGCGAGCATGCGATGTCTGTCGCAGACGTCGAAAACATCACAGAAGCACAGTGCGATAAATTTCTTCAGGATGAGATGGTAGCTGGAATCATCAATGAGTCGCGTGTGCATGCCGAGCTCTTGAATTCGGCGCCAGATGCTTTGCGCGAAATGAAATAAGCATCCATGCACCTCGACGTCAGGAATGCATTGCCGAAAAGCATTCTCTTCAGCCTTTTCGAAGTCCATCACTACTGTGTGCACCTGTCGTGGGCTTGAAGTGGCATTGTCAATAGCCTCAAGTAGCATGCTCGTTGCTCTCTTGTACGTCGCTTCGCGCTTGTTTGGCAAGAGGCAGTAAACAAGTGGAAGCACTCTGCCTTTGTAGAGGCCATGTACAACCCAAAGCTGGTAAAACATCTCTGGTGCTACTTTAAATGTGCCGTCACACAACCAGGTTTCGCAGGTGTTTAAGCGGCACAGGTCCGTGCTACAGGCGAAAATTATTATTCCTTCCGAGTCAATACAGCAGGTGTCCCCTGCGAGAAATACTTCAGGTGACGCTGTTCTTGTCATGCGCAGGTGTTCAGGTACAATTATGTCTTCGATTCGGTGGGGAACTTGAGCTGCACCATGGGCTTCGCGTCGAACTCTGTTCACCTTCCTTTCCAGTGATGACAGCTTGGGGAGCTTCGCGATAGTGGCCGGTCTTGCCCCTTGTAGGCAGGCGGCCACGACGTTCCGAGGGGTGTCGTGGGAACGCTTGGCTGCAGTTTTGATCTTATCTTGTAAACTCGCCGCAGCGACATTTTCTGGACTCGGTAGATGGCAAGTGTGTCCTTGTGTCACAGTCTTCGTCTCACCTGCAGTAACATCTCGTCCCCGCCAACCCTCCTGGAATTTCTCGCATCTCCATGCCGTCTTCTCGTCGTTGGTCCTGTGCTTGGTGTACGGGTAACCTTCGAAGCAGAGCTTCGGCGATCCTCGACGAGAAGCCACAAAGGTGGCCATTTCTATAGAACAAACTCGATGGCAATCAATGAGTCCAGCCGGCTGGACTGTTCGACTGATGGAAGCTCGATGCCAAGTGCAGGACGGTCTTACGTGGCACGGGTGACAATAGAAGAAAGACGAAGTGCATATGTCGGCTCCGCGCGTGAAAAACCGATTTTATAACTTCTTCTAGGCAGAAGACTTTGTGGTATAAAATATGCAGGTATGAAATGTCCTTGGTATGAAGCGTCTTGGGATGAGACGTCTCGGGATAGAACGTTTCTGGTATGAAGTGTCCGGGATAAACAGTCCTGGAATGAAATGACCTGTAATGAAGTGAGTGGCCCTTTAACGGGCTGAACCGTATAGACTATACTGGCATCAAATGTCGTGGTATGGATTGTCCATGGGATGAACTGTTTTGGGGTGAAACATCCTGGAATAAAATGACTTCGGTATGATGTGTCTGGGATGAACTGTCCTGGGATGAAGTGACTTGGGATCAAGTGTGGTAGAGCCTTGAGTGGTGACATCTCAGCCACTTTTTCCGGCCCAATCGTTGCTCATTTATGCATACTTCGTTTCAGCTTGGGTCCAGACGCAGCCGATGCTACAAGCGCGAGCTCTGACTTCCAGCGTCCCTGCCAAGCACGCCCGCTCGTGCAGTACAGGCACTGTTCAGGGCCACACGCTCGTGCTTGTAGCATCGGCTGCGTCTGGACCCAAGCTGAAACGAAGTATTAGCGCCGAGATGTTTCTGTGGCGCCCTCTTATGGTTTCCCTCCGTGACGTCACGACTGGGATTGCCTCGCCGTGACGTCACCAGTTGTTATTCTGGCTACTTACCATCAGGTGCGACAACGAGTTCGATGGTGTGTTTAAAAGCACAGTAGAAGCTAGGAGCCATCGCAATCCGAAACTGACACCGTCAAAGTTGATAATCTGACAGTGCTCATATGCCCGTGGTTTGGCCAATCGTGGAAAGTAGAGTGCCTTCATACACGCGCGCTTTTGCTGGAGTGGTGACATCTCAGCCATTTTTCCGCCCAATCGTTTTTTTATGCATTATGAAGTGCGCGCAATCTGGTGTCACTCAGCTCGAGCGCGTAGCTTTGGCTAATGCACAGACGCCATTTTACCGCCCTAGTCACGCACCGGGTGCGCAAGAGCGTCACGCGCTGGCACATTCAGGGCAACAATGGATGTCTTCACCCTGAGACAGACAGACATGTAGGCACCCTAGTTGAAAGTAGGGTGCCTACATGTCTGTCTGTCTCAGGGTGAAGACATTCATTGTTGCACTGAATGTGCCAGCGCGTGACGCTCTCGCGCACTCGGTGCGTGACTTGGGCGATAAAATGGCGTCTACGCATTAGCCAAAGCTGCGCGCTCAAGCTGAGTGACACCGTATTGCGCGCACTTCAATCTGCATAAAAAAACGATTGGGCGTGAAAATGGCTGAGATGTCACCACTCAAACAAAAGCGCGCGTGTGTATGAAGGCACTCTAGTTGAAAGCTGACCACAGCGACGCTTTTGGCCGCGCACATCGCTAATAGACCATTTGCTCTATTACCCAAGCATCAAGGAGAATGCAGGGATTGGTGTTCCACGCGCAACACGCGCACGCCTTCCCTGTATAAAAGATTCGAAGTAAATAACCAAAATAAAGCGTTGACGAACGCGCGTGCAAGATGCCATTTGTTTTAGGTATTTGCTTTACAAAAGTTGCTACTGCTGATGCCAGCACGTGCGGCGCGTGGAACACCAATCCCTGCATTCTCCTTGATGCTTGGGTAATATTGCAATAGGTCTATAGCGCCCAAGTCACACACCGAGCGCGCGAGAGCGTCACGCGCTGAACATTCAGTGCAACAATGGATGTCTTCACCCTGAGACAGACAGACATGTAGGCACCTTATAGGCTCTCCACTCATACGTTGTCTGCCGCTCTGCCTTTTCAATTTCGACGGCCGCTTCTCATGGCGATTTGCCAAGCTTTGCCAGTATACAGGAAGCTATGCTCGTGCATATTGGAGCGCTAGAACACCGCTTTCATGGCTCCGTCTAGCGCGCGTTACAGACGCTTTTAGACGGGGGCGGTAGAGCAGACGGACGCAGGCGGTAACGGAAGTCGACGCGCCGATTTCATTACCCCTCCCTGCTTATACATCACACTGCTTATACATCATACAAAAGACAGTCTGCAGCAATAAGTTTAATGAGGAAACGTGGCACACGGCATTCGAAGCACGTATATTGCGGTGACTCGCCTTTACAAACTTCCTTTTGTATGATGTGATCCCGGCTTGACGGGCGTTGCAGATGACGATAGACGGTGTTGGAATAGCAAACGATGCCGGAGGCTGCCGTGTTCCGCCGCGCGTCTGCTCGCACGAGTAGCACGATGTGCTAGACGCCAGAATAGACGCACCGGACGCATACCGGATGTTGCAACACGGAGACACAAGGCGTGCGAGCGTGTTCGGCCGAGGAGCCAAGCAATAAGGGGCGGGGCCACTGATCTGTGGGCGGGCTTAGAGCAGGCCGTGACCTCCACCAAAGTTGCGTCCAACGGCCTAAATATTGCGCTAAAAGACTTACACAAATATACCTGTCCCAACTAAAACCTTTAAAAAAAACTTTTTTTTTAAATTTTAGTGTGTTTATAATGCAACGTTTGGATGGAACAGCGCGGATATATAGGGTGGCTCAAGTCACCAGGCTCGATCTAAAATGGACCGTAAAAATCGACGCCTGCACGTAGCAATCTAAACTTTTCGTCAAAGGTGTATTTCACAGGTCGGTTTTTTCTTGTAAAATTACAAAGCGTAGTTCTCTTTCTGTAAAAAATAAGGCCAAGAAACTTGCCTGGGTCAACCGCGGGCGGCGACGCAGACGACCAAGTGGAGGTGCGGGGTGTGTTTGCCGCTCCTATTGATAGATGGCGCTACCTCCTTGTTTCGGTCAGAGATCTGGTTTCGGTTTGCTTTTAAAGAAATATCGAAAGTGCCCGCGTCGACCGTGGTTTATTGACACGAACATAATCTTTCTTGTAATCTACCTTTGGCTTGAAAATAAATGCAGACAATGATAGCAAAACTTCAACTAGCAAAAATAAAAGAAAACGCGGTTGCATAACGACCACGCTGACGGCGCTCTTGCAGCCGGCGGATTTCGTCTGCGTGTCGTCTGCTTTCTTTCGCTGGTCGGTTGCATCCTCGGACGCTGCTTCCGAGACCTTTTTTGTCGCGGTTGGTGAGAAAACAGCCACAATGCGTCACCTGACCGTCCAAGAGAGGGCACAGGTAGTCCTTTGGTTTACAGAAACCAGGAGTATGAGGCAAGTGAGATCGAAGTTTCGAGCCAGTTTTCGTAGGCGTCCACCCACCCGTCGGACTGTCATGCGCTGGGTACACCGATTCAACACAGAGAACACTGTGCAGACCAGGCTGCGAGTACTCGAAGAGAGGTCGCCACAGCAGAACAAGCGTCACGCCGTGCTTGCGGCATTTGCATTGAACCCACGCCTGTCCGTGCGACAAGTCGCAAGACAACTTGGCATCAGTAAAAGTTTCGTCTGGAGGGTGATCCGCCAACAAATGTATCCGTTCAAGCCACAGGTCCTGTTCGAGCTGCAGCCAGATGACTATGAACGGCGAAAGCAGTTCTGCGTGGACGAACTTGGACGCATCTCCACAAACAGGAACCACCTTCCGTTTCTGCTTTTCACAGACGAAGCTATTTTTCATCTGGATGGGCACGTGAACAAGCAGAACACCCGCTGCTGGTCCGAGACAAATTCCCACTGGACCATTGAAGAGGCTGTCCAGTCACCAAAGGTCGTAGTATGGTGGGGACTTTGGAGGGAAGGCGTTGTCGGTCCATTCTTTTTTGAGGGCACGGTCACCGGCGAATCCTACCTTCGCATGCTCGAACAGGACGTCTTGCCGGAGCTGGAAGCTTAGCACATGCAAAGGGAGGTATGCATCTTCCAGCAAGACGGAGCACCCCCGCATTACGCCAACACAGTGAGAGACTGGCTTGACATAACCTTTCTCGGCAACTGGATGGGTCGAGGGTCACCGACAATGCCCTGGCCCCCACGGTCCCCTGACCTGACAATTTGTGATTTTTTTGTTTGGGGTTTCGTGAAAGCCCAGGTCTACGCAGTTCGCGTGAGCACGATGACGGAACTAAAAGAGCGCATTCTATCCGCCTTCGATGCGATCACGGACAACATGCGGGAGGCAGCCTTCAGGGATTATGAGCGAAGACTGCACAAGTGCCTCCAAGTTCGAGGTGGACATGTGGACTGAAGACAACGAGAACTCAAGAGCACATATCTATCTATTTTGTACATATGACCAGCGGCTTTGACAACCGCGAAAACCGCGGGCTTCTGCTGACAGGCTCTTTTCAGAGCCATTAATTGCTGTTTATCTGGAGCTTGCTTTGGCAGCCCCCGTGTCTCAAAAGTGCGGTCTAAATAGCGTCCAAAGTGACGCATTGTGGCTGTTTTCCCACCAACCGCGACAAAAAAGGTCTCGGAAGCAGCGTCCGAGGATACAACCGACCAGCGAAAGAAAGCATACGACACGCAGACGAAATCCGCCGGCTGTAATGGCCCGTTCACCCTGGCGGTTGAGCAGCGTTTGCGAAGCGTTTGCGGATGCGGTTCGAAAGCGGCCCTGTTCACACTCGAGCGGCGCGGTTGGCGGTTTCTCGGCGAACACGCATCCTTTCGGGGGGTTTACGAGACTTGCGAGTGGCAATCCTGTTTTACAATCCAGAATCCACTTGTGTTTCCAATTCAAATCCAAAAAGAAGCCACCCGCAAAAACAAGCATGGAACACCTCGCGAGCAGCAGTGATGAGGACCTCAGCGACGAAGAGGCTGCTGGTGTAGCACTAGTCAGTGGCGTCACGAGGGTCAACGGCACCCGGGGCGGTAACCCGCCGCGACCCCCCCCCCCTGCTCTCGCGTGGCCCACCGCGACTTCCCCCCCCCGCTCTCGCGTGGCCTGCCGCGACTCCCCTCCACCCCCCTCCGCTCTCGTGGCCCGCCGCGACACCCCCTGAGCCCTGCACCTGGGGCGGTCCGCCCCCCCCCCCGCCCCCCCTCGTGACGCCACTGGCACTAGTTGCAGTTGTTTCGGCGTCTCAGAGCAGAGATAAGCGCAAACGTCCCAGAAGATGGTGGATCCGCCCTTGCTTCCATGAAAGAGACGAGAAGGGACAGGGAACGAGGCTCGTTCCCCTGTTGCCTCGTTCCCTGTTGATGAAGACGGAGGTCCAATAGGACCTCCGTCTTCACCGGATGTTTTCTCTTCTTTTTCGTCGACTCCGCTGCACCGGTGGTGTCAATGGTCGCCATCTTGGGACTGTGCGGATGCTAGCGTGACGTCAACCAAACGTCACGGCAGCATCGAGTTCCTATTGGCCCACTTTCGGGAACCGCTCCGCGGTCGCCGAAAGCGGTTCTGAAAATTCGGTCTCGGACCGATCCTGAAAACGCGCCCCAACCGCTCCGCTCCAGCCGCTTTTGCGGCTGGAAATGACCCGAACCGCGTCGCGTTTGCGGATCCGCCTCCAGTGTGAACGGGCCATAAGAGCACCGTCAGTGTGGTCGTTATGCAACCGCGTTTTCTTTTATTTTTGTTACTTGAAGTTTTGCTATCATTGTCTGCATTTATTTTCAAGCCAAAGGTAGATTACAAGAAAGATTATGTTCGTGTCAATAAACCACGGTCGACGCGGGCACTTTCGATATTTCTTTAAAAGCAAACCGAAACCAGATCTCTGACCGAAACAAGGAGGTAGCGCCATCTATCAATAGGAGCGGCAAACACACCCTGCATCTCCACTTGGTCGTCTGCGTCGCCACCCGCCGTTGACCCAGGCAAGTTTCTTGGCCTTATTTTTTACAGAAAGAGAACTACGCTTTGTAATTTTAGAAGAAAAAACCGACCTGTGAAATACACCTTGGACGAAAAGTTTAGATTGCTACGTGCAGGCGTCGATTTTTACGGTCTATTTTAGATCGAGCCTGGTGACTTGAGCCACCCTATACAGTCACACTCACAGGCACACAAGCGTATATCCGCGCTGTTCCATCCAGGCATGAATTACCAACTAGCCCAAGCCTCCACATTATCGATGTTACGTCGTCGAAGTTGATAGCTTCACATTCTTATCATCTTGATTAATAAAAGTGAGATTTTGTCCAATCGTAGGATGCCGACCACAGCGACGCTTTCGGTGGCGCACGTTGCAAATTACCGCCGACATATTAAAGGGGCACTGACATTTAGAAAAATCTTTTTTATCGTGCATAAATGGGACACGCATATTTTCCGTTCTTTGTACGCAATTTGTTTTTTCTTCGGTATTTACGTTGTTTGCTCTGCCGAACCCGCTAACAAGCCTAGTGTCTCCCTTTCGCGACATCCCGTGCTTCAAGTCTGGCGTGCTAACACCGCCTGCTATAGTCGTGAGAGAAGACGCGCGACAGCCACCTGCATCGTCGAATATTCCACCATCGTCTATACTCCGTTCACCCTTAAGCTGAGACTGCAGCCAAAGCTGTAAGCGCGGGCTAGCCCTCGCATCTGGCTTTGAGACGGGCTTTTCTAGCGCGAGAGCTTGTTCTACAGAAGAACATTTCAAAGCTCTAATTTCGTGCTCTCCTGGTTGTGGCATTGGCTGCTGTCTCATCTTAAGTGTGAACGGAGTATAGGGGGCATTCACTGGACGCCATATTTGGGGTCAATGTTTAGAGCGCATGCTCAGAACGAGCTCACATTAATAGGCTGCAAAGACCGGCAATCTTGATGGTGTGGAATGCACGTTGCAAAAGAACTGTGGAAGCTGGCCGTCACAACGCGCTCAGCAACCACGCACACGGATATGGCCGCCAGTGAATACTCCCTATAGGGTGTATTCACTAGCGGCCATATCTGTGTGCGCTAATGCTGAGCACGTGCTGATTGCTAGCTTTCACAGTTATTTTGCAACGTGCATTCCACACCATCAAGATTGCCGGTCTTGGCAGCCTATTAATGTGAGCTCGTTCTGAGCATGCGCTCTAAACAGTGAGCTCAAATATGGCGGCCAGTGAATACGCCCTATATCGTCTGCAATGCAAACGCAGACGTCAAAGCTGCGCGTCGACGTTCTTTTTCGGCTTTGTCCGTCTGCTATTCCGCCCCGGTCTAGAAACTTCTGCAAAGCTCGCAAGACGCGACCATCGAAAGCGGCGTTGTGGCACTCCATCATGTACGAGCCACCGTCTAATACAAGCGTCTGTCAGCGTCTGTCGATGTGCCGTAAGAAACGACCGAGAGGACGAAACTAAAATCAACAAAATAAACATGCAGTCCTTCCAGCTTCTCTGTTCTTGTTATTTTTTTTCGCTGGGCATCCGCGAGCAAGGTGAGCCGGCTTAATGACACACAATATACCTAAATATACCTATTGCTAAATTACCCAAGTATCAAGGAGAATGCAGGGATTGGTGTTGCACGCGCCACACGGGCACGCCTTTACCCGTATAAAAGATTTGAAGTAAATAACCAATATAAAGCGTTGACAAACGCGCGTGCAAGATGCAAATTGTTTTAGGCATTTGCTTTAGAAAAATTACTACTGCTGACGCCAGCACGTGCGGCGCGTGGAACACCAATCCCTGCATTTTCCTTGATGCTTGGGTGATTTAGCAATAGGTCTATTACGCCCGACCTAGACATATTCGCCTTGTCAGGTCACGTGAGCTGCAAAACTTGAGAGCTATAATTGCCTTTCGAAGAAAAATTACGGGAGCATAACTAGACAAACTTGATGTGAGCCGAACGATCGATTGCCTCTCGCCAAATGGCTTGAAAATGCTTACCTCTCTCTCGAGGTATCTTCTCAGTATTCAAGTCATAGCAGCGGGGCCGCTTTTACGGGAAGCGACGTCTTCATTCAGCGTCAACACGCGCAAACGATCCAGCCAGATCAAGCAGCGTAGCTGACGTGGGACGCTAGGCTCACTCCAATCCCGCAACAAAAACAAGCACCCGCACAGGGCTTCCAAAGGAGCGTACTTGCCACAGCTTGCTCCAAACTATAGTTAGCAGCAAACTGTGGCAAGCATAAGCACAGACTACGGGGGGGGGGGGAGCATCGGGGCTCGTGCCCCCCTGGTAAGATCCGCGGGGGGGGGGAACAGAGCCCCCCTCCCTTCCCGGGATATGATCCTTACCGAGACGCTGTTTACGTGCCATGTAACGAGCATCTAGTAGTGGCATGTAAACAAAATAACGCCCAGGTTGCCTTTATTGACAAAATACATGGGAAATGGAATCCCAGCGTGCTTTCGTTAGCTTCAATCTCGAGTTCTGGCGAGAAGGTAAAGCGGCATCGATCACTTTTACGTCCGCTTGGTCTGCTTCCACAGCAGCCTGCCATTTTGCGATGTCCCACCAGAAAAAAAAAAGATAAAGCAACCGGAAGTTCATATAAGGGGCACCTACTCCATCCGGAGCTGTTCCAAAAGTCCGTTCAGTAGCGACTCCGACGGAGTTCCCCGAACCGGAGTCATGCAGTCACAACTTAACGCGCCCAGTGAAGCGATAGATGATGCAGCCGTCCGTGAAGAGCCGGATGCGTGAGAAAAGCGTAGCCGTGTGACACGGCTACGCTTGCACGGTGATTGACATTGACACACAGCGACGGACACATGGCAATATACATACGCTGTAAAATGTACCCCCTAAAAGAAACTACTGATAATTGCCGGTGTAAAAAAATTGCGCAAAAAAGCCCCCCCCCCCCTCCGGGAGAACTTCTCAGCCTGTGCCCCCCCCCCCCCGCCCCCGGGAAAATGGAAAGTCTACGCTGCTGGTGGCAAGTACGCTCAATTCATTTCGCCCACACTGCATACAGCGTGGGCGAAATGGATTGAACGCACTTTAAACTGACCGCGTAAATCGGTTTCTTAACTTATCGCGATGGGATTTGCTACAGAGGTGCTCGAAGCTGGTATATTCATCAATTGAGAGTATGAATACATGAAACGTCTGGAGTAAAGAAACTAAAAAATTGTTTTGTCTATGGAAAAATTATCGCTAAGCCTTTTATTTCAAAATGATCAGAAAATGGTTGTGGGGTATTCTGGCGTTTACTACGATTGAAATGTTTGTGAAATGGAAAGAAAATAGAAGTGGCTCCCCTATTCTTTACTTCACTTTGCCCAAATAACCGCCACAGTGACAAATAATATATTTTAGTGTACATGCAAAGTACAAAATGTCACATTTTTTTTTACCACAAAATAAACTAGGCATTGTTGAACGCTCATTCTCCGCCCAAAGGTAGCGCTAGAGGTCACAACCATATGCCAAAGTTCCAGCCCGATTCTACACCTTATTCAAAAGTTATGTCATTTTCTGAAAAGTTCAATGGGAAAATGGTGGCAGACGGAGTTTTCGAATGCATGGTGCTCTATGGCACAAGAAACCGAAAACGGGCAAAAATGTGCTCCATTTTCCCATTGAAATTTTCAGAAAATCACTTATAACTTTTGAATAAGGTATCAGATCGGGCTGAAACTTTGGCATCTGGTAGTGACCTCTAGCGCTACCTTTGGGTAGAGAATGAGCGTTAGGCGATGCGTAGCCCTGTAAAAACAATTTTGTGACACCCTGTATATAGAGAGCATAGCTTTTTATTTGTATTTTCTATTTTAGTCACAGGAGCCACTCCTTCCACAATTTTAGCGCAAGCTTCCACCAAATTCAAGCACCTCTGAAGTAAATCCCAGCTCGAAAAGTTTAGAAACCGATTTATATGGTCAGTTTAAATGGCGTTCAATCCATTTCGCCCACGGTGTAGGTCGGTTGAGGAAATCTTTCTCTAAACACCTTGGTGAACGCTGAACGACTCTGACTTATCAAAATAAACGAGCAGTTACGCTCCTTGAGCACGTCGCAAACACTAGTAGCCATATTTGTTATCGTTTGAAACCGAAGCGGAAAGGCAATCTCGGGATGTTATTGAAAACAATGATGACTTTATTTTCATTATTTGTTTCTCAGACGTAAAATATTATCAATAGAAATACTATTACGGCACGGAGAAACAATTCTAGACCAAACAATCCACACGTCAATCATTTCTCCAACCAATGAGAGCGGAGAGATGGATCGTAGTTAACTACGTTCGTACTGGGCGTAGGGCGGGCTACGTCCACATAAATTGCGTCTAATGGCTTAAATATTGCGGGAAACAATTGCGTGGAAAAAACTACGTGTTTGAAAAAACTTTTTCAATTTTTTTTTATTTCAGAGTTTCTAAAGACACATTGACACACCCCAAAAAAACTGTTTTTAATTTTTGCCAGGCGATCGATTACGCTGTCAAAAGACTACCCATCAGTATTTTGGGACAGTGTAACATATATTTTTAATAAAGTAAAAAAAACGCAACTGCTCTAAACTGAAACCGAAACTGGACTGGGGAGGAAGAAGGAACATAGAGGAGGAGAAAGATACCGGAAGTCACGTGGCTGTGCAACTTTTTATTTTCAATCAACGTATTTGCAGCTTTTTAGAAGCCGCAAAAAATGGGTATGATATCTTTTGTCCATTTCTAGTATTAAGTGTGTGCCTTCAATGACCCTCGACTTTGATTATCTTTGGTGGTTGTGTCTAAACCAAAGAAAACGGCACGTGACCACGGAGAAGAGAGTAAGCGCGACTCAAACCGGCCAGTTCTCGATCGGCGGTTTTCGGGCGGAAAGAAACCGAATTTCGAGCCGCAAATTGTGTTCTGGGTAACTGGGCTCTCATATGTCATGCACAATTAAAAACCTTCACGAGCATAAATACCCTGACAATGTCCCTTAAAGAATGCAGTAGAAGCCCCGCCTTCAGCAAGTGCTAGTCGCCTTTTGGGGGGGGGGGGGGGGTTTGACATTTGCGTGCGCCGAAGTGTTATCAAAAGCAGAAAGTTCGTGTTGGAGGCGTAACATCTAATGCGTTCGTAGCCTTGCACAGACTATGAATAATGTCTGTCTTCAATACCTCGCATTAATAGTTTATCGCATGTTTTGTTTTAGACGAACTTCTTTCGCATATCAAGGACGGTGATGTAACCCACATTCTGACTGATTTCAAAAACGCCAAAAAAGTTCTCAATTTACAAGAAAAAGGAAGTCTGAATCTGAAGGTAAAATGTTTGGCTCACTTAGTTTGAATTTTTTACATTACCTTTTTACTGAAGTATGCAACAGGCTAAGGTTTCATGCTATTGATGTTTACTTCCATTACAGGGTCTCTTCATGAACGGCGAGCTGCCAGGGTTTATTGACGTGTCGAAACTCCCAGCCTCTGACGAGAGCAACTTTGTTGAAGTGGACGTTCCGGACCCGGCAAATACACTGGCTGCGATCTGCTACACATCGGGCACTACGGCATTATCCAAGGGCGTGGAAATTACGCACCTCAGTTTTGTCGCCAACCTTTACACGTCCAAGTAATTACAATCCTATTACTCATCTTTTTTTTTTCCAAAATCTCCGTACATCGATTTCTGTGCGAGCACGTGAAGGATCATCCATTGTGTGAGAGAGGAAGAGGAAGCAGCATAACAATAACAGTTAGCGCGAAAGGCAAGGACAAGTAAAAGACTGGGCAATCGATTGTCCAGTTCAGTCTACTTGCGTTTTCTTTCTACTTGTCCTTGACTCTTGCGCTAACTGTTTTTCAGATGTTTAACCAACTAGGTCATCAATTTATATTAAAGCAGCATAATGCTCGGCTAGACCCAGAGAGTGTTCTGACTTAAAAACTCGTTCTTCAATGATTTTCTGAGCTCACATATGAGAGACTACATCAGGGGTCGGCAACCTTTTGCTGCAGCAGGCCGAATGGCCCAAAGGGGAGGCCGAGTGGGACGAACAGAAAACTGGCCGGGGGGGGGGGGAGGGGATTAGCTTATGGATAGAGAAGATACAAATACAGACGTAAGTTCCCAGCAATGTGCTGCGATAAAAGAAATATTGTAAAAATACCGAGGACACCTAAGCACTTTTTATGAGTTGCGAATGCGAAAGCATGAATGTCGTTCTTCCTAGGGTGCCTACATGTCTGTCTGTCTCAGGGTGAAGACATCCATTGTTGCCCTGAATGTGTCAGCGCGTGACGCTCTCGCGCACTCGGTGCGTGACCTGGGCGCTAAAATGGCGTCTCTGCATTAGCCAAAGCTACGCGCTCGAGCTGAGTGACACCGGATTGCGCGCACTTCAAAATGCATAAAAAAACGATTGGGCGTAAAAATGGCTGAGATGTCACCACTCAAGCAAAAGCGCGCGCTTTGTATGAAGGCACTCTAGTTCTTCCGATCCCTTAGTTCGTCTGCGGTGTACTGGCGTAGACGGCCACCTGACGGCCACGTTTCGCTATTGCCGAGGCTGCGGCCGGCGGCCGACCACGCGCTCTCGTGAAGCAACAAAACCGTCGACTTTGTAAGTTGACTTTTTAAAGTCGTAGTACTGTTTCAGTTTTATTTCATTCAAATGAAAGTTCCAAACATCAAGTGCTGAGCTTTGTTGTGCATCTGCTTTTGTATAGCTTCCAGTAATATGGAATTGAAGCCATATTTACATGGTATGCCCTTTAATATCTGTGGCAAACGGCTCATGTTTGGCAGTGGCAGCATTTTGAGGTCGGTTAGCAGCTTGTATGCCCTTGGATTTGCAATTCTGACAAACATGCAGTTGAACAACCATTCTGCACAGTACCTCATGCCACATAGTGCTTTTGCTTTGATCTGTCGAAATGCCGTCAATAATGAGCGCCGTTCCAGTGATTAAAGGTCACCTAAATACTTCGACACACCCCTCTGAAGCTTTCTCAAGTTCCTCCTCCAGCCTCCAAGACCTCTCTCTTCTTTTTTTCGCGGGCTTCTACAGCCCGGAGCAAAGCTCTCCTTAGGCTGCGCGTCTTCAGCTTTCCAACGTTCCTCCATTGGTTTGATAGCTTCGCTTTCGGCATGTTTCTACGCAGTCTCAGGCACTTCGGGCACATCTGCCGTAGTGACAAGACGAAACAACCTTTATGGTGCATTCTTTCACCGCATAAGTGATTTGTGCCTACGCCTTCATAAAGTTTCAGTTCATCCACTTGCCTCAATACACTTTCGACGTCGCCAGTAACCTTGATGTCATATGACAGCTGCTTGTGACGCTTGCCGTAGCCATTCACTACGCAGTCCACGTGCTTGTCAATAACAACAGTTTTCTGCACAAACAGGTCACCTTGCTCAATGCAACGGGTGTAGAATATTCCACAACTCTTGGCTGTCGCTTTATCATCACAGTGTTCAAAGATCTACTGTCCTGACGGTAAAGTGACGGTTGATAAATGATCCGTCTTGTTGGTCTTGTTGAAGGGTGTTAGACGCATCCAAGGAATTCTACGCTGACGAACTCAACCCTGAGTTCGCACATAGAGTAGGGTTTTTCTTGGGCGATTTTCTCTTCGCCGAGCATTTGGGTTTCGAGATGTGCGCCGGCAGCGTGAGAAACAAACGCGGGATCGCACCCGGTGCTAGCTGCCACTTCCAACGAGGAAAAAGAACCTCTTTACCGCCAACAACGTGACGGTAGTGCTTTATGACATTCTCGTCTTCGAAATGAACGTCACAAACTTTACACTTTGCAGTGAGTTTCCTGTCTTTTCTGTGCAGGGCTTGTTCCCACCTTTTGAATTCAGTAGGGTCTCTCGGCGGCCCAAAAAAACGGCGCTGAGCTGAGGCATCGTGGCGATAACCACTCTTGCACCCCGGCGCAAAACAGGTCGGCATCGCACATCCTGTTAGAGTTGAAACTAATGTACAAAGAACACATAATTCAGAAATCTTGCAAGACGAAATGGCTAAGACAGCCCAAAACAAGTAAACGAAGCAGAACAAGAGGAGCGAAGCAAGCGTCCATCGCATAGTTAGCTGAGTGGCTGGAGAAACCTGAGCGACACTAGTTCTGGCAACCGCCGTGGAGCCCACATTTCCAGCAGAGCCGTGAAACTGAGGTTGTTTTAGTAACGTCGGTGGACACAGATAAAGCCACGAGGTACGCCTGTGGTGCACCTAGCGGCGAGCGGCGAAAAGCGCGCGGCGCCCAGTTTCACCGCTCATGTGTTTCATGCCTTACACGAGAGCAGCGGTCAAGCGCGCGCTCTCGTGAATCGGCCGCCAATGGCTATCTAGGAGCCGTTTTGTTCAGCCAATGAGAGAATAAGCATTTCTTTCGTACGCGTGTGTTGTTGTTTTTTTTTTTTTTTGGTTACAGACGCTGCCGGCTTCGCTCCATAGGATAGTTAATGCTTTCGCATTAAAACGAAGATATGTTTATGTAGGCAAACGGACGAAAATATTGCCCGAGACTCCATTTCGGAAGGTCTTTGGTGTCCAGCAATGCCTGGCAAATAGCGAACATTCACATTAAAGCCACTAGCTAACTATGCTTGGTATCAACTTTCTGTGGCAATGGAGCCTAGGACAGAGCCGAAGCAAGTCGTTTCACTGCGCAGCTGAATATAGTTAAACCAAAATATTTTGCTGTGTGTATCTTAACAAATTAAAAATATAACAAGGAATGTTGTTGGGCTTGTTCGTGGTACAATCTGTTTGGTGGGAACAGCGAAAAAAAAACACAAAAAAAACGTAGGACCAGGACGAAGGAACACACAGACGGGGCGCCGACTTACGACTGAAAGTTTATTGCTCTTTAAAAAGAGGAATAAACATGGGAAGGAGGAAGGAAAAAAACAAACAAAGCAATCCGATTTTTTTTTACCTTCAATTTTTCGAAGGTATTATAGTATTAGTCAGGATGTGCCAGGCTTATAGCACTTCTTTTTTTAGCTCATTGGAGTGACTTGGATTAAGGTCGCCGCAGGTTTTCTAGTTCCCTGAGAAACAAACGTTACGTCTTTTTCGTGTGCATCGACGGGTATCGTCGGTACCATTTGTAAGCTCGCTTATGTCTTCGCCTCCTAGGATTTTCGCGAAGTTTGGCAACCAAAAGTTGTCAAACAGCCCAAGCAAGTGGTGCGCAACGTGTACGGACACAAGTGAGACAGAGGGAACGCGGACTCTCTATTATTTCCGTACACCGGTTGTTTGATGAGCTCACCGGCGTAAGCGAGAAATGATGGCGATTGAGTCCAGCATCCCTGAGTTTTGCAGCGCGAGCTTTTGCCATACGTGGTACCAAGCTGTGGTGCAGCACCCCCCCCCTCTCTTCTCTAGAGCCAGCGGTAACTGAACGCGATCCAAATTAAATTTGAGTTTGCGCTGTAGCGTGTTCATGCTCCTATTTGGGTATATCGCGCCCGCGCTATGATTTTTAGCACCTGAAGAGTTTAAGTATCAATGACCTCAAAACTGCAGCGCTGATGAAATTCACGGTATTTCTTAAATCGACGCACCTTACCTGTGTCGGTCGCAAGACAAATAAGATTTCACGAGGTCGAACACGGTGTAATTTACCTTTTAAGTCAGTCGGTCCGAGTGCTTCAGTCGAAACGTTAGCTTGTGTTTAGAAACGGGTGAAAGGTAAGGAAACAGACACCGATATGCCTGAATGCACGGCGATCGCGGTTGAGCACTCCCAGCCAGACTTGGGAAGTAATCCGTTACAAATAACGGATTACTTCTAAACCGTCACTTTTTCAAGTAATTTTGTATTTGCCACGTTACTTTTTTTCGGAAGTAATTTCTAATGTAATTTAGTTACAAAATATCGGTAACGGACTACTTTAATTACTCGTTACTTTTTAAAAATATGAGCATAATACAGTAACTGGAGCAATACGAGCAGAACATTCAGCAGCATAAAGAGAGCAAGTTCAACAATAGACTAGATTGTTGGGCTAGTTGGTTTTGGAACTTGGAATACATTTTAGCGCTCAAAACCTGGCATCGGGTTGGCTAATGATGGGGTGATATCAGAAACACGGATGGTATATAAGTGACGTTTCATGTAATAAAATCAGTTGTTAGTAGCGCACTGTGGTGTCTGATTCTCGTCTCTGTGTCCTTGTGTTTTGAGCGCTAAAATTTATCCCAAGTTCAACAAAATAGAAAACATCAGAAAGGGGAGAATAGCCGAAAGGAAAACACGATTTTTTGTATGACCGGTCACTAGAACCACTAGAAAAACGGGCAAGGCATGTACAGATATACGAAAGACAAAGGTCAAGTAAGACAACGCCGAGTAGGCTCTCCGTCGCCTTCCATCGTATTTTTCTTCTCCCTGGCAGAAGAAAGCTCTTGGTGTTTATTTGTTTTTTCTTTCACACCGTTTCACCCTATCCAACTTCTTCGACGTCTCCCGCCACCTGCACAGGCATCAAACGCGGGTCCGTACCCCCTCGATTCGCGGGTTCACAACTCGCATAACAGATTATGTAGCCTCGCGCGATGGGGTCCAATTATCTTTGTCTTTCATGAGCGCTACTGTATTCTAGCACGCTCTTGAGGCACGGCTGGAAAGGGCCCGGCGCGAGGCTAAGAGCATCGTCTTCGAGGGTACGGACGATACTTCTTTTGGATAACTCGCCTGGGCATGGTGGTCGAGTCCACTCCTCACTTTACAGTAAACTGTAAACATAAAAGGTTAGGTCATCTAAGGAGTGTCGACAGAGAGAGGAGAGAGAGAGAGAACGCATAAGAGTGGTGTGATCCTCTATTGTTTCGTGCAGAATTGTGCTCGTTACTTGAAAAATGTAATGGATTACAATTACAAATTACCGAGCTTCAAATGTAATGGATTGCCGTGACAAATTACTTTCGCTGAAAAGTAACGGATTACTTTATTCGTTACGTCACAAATTACTTTCACGTTACTTTTTCCGTTCACTTATCTAGAAAACAGTAGAAACAATTTTAATATTTTTCAAATATGTTCTGCTACACTACTTTTTGTTTCTCATACGCCCGTATTATGGTAGTCCTTGTAAAAATAAAATATTGTATTTAGGAGAAAGGGTGTAGGTGCCCTCCGTTCACCTGTAAGCTGACAAGGCACCGAAAGCTTCAACCACACCCGCCATCCCGCTAGCTTACGGCCTCCGGAAATGATCCCTGGAAGTGTGCAGACAAAGCTAGCTGTGCGCATGCTCAGTAGCAACGTCTACCTCCGCTACGAGATTCGGAGCTAAAGAAACGATCTACGAAAGCTCCCTTTTGACTCCGGTATTTCGCCTGTTATTAACAAGAAAAGAAAACCTTGGTTCTAACGTTACAATGTATAGCCAATGCAGAATGCAGATGTCCCAGCTTACTTTGATGTTGAAAATAATCCCTGGAGAAGGGGAACAAGAGGGACAAAGGACAAACACAAATCTCCAAGCACAGCTAGATGACTGGTGCGCGACCGAAAAAATCCGCCTGGTCCGGGTATCGAACCCGGGACCTCTCCATTACAGGTGGAGCGCTCTACCAACTGAGCTAACCAGGGTTAGACGTCAGTAGAGCAAACGGGTTTTATCGGCCGCCACCAGTCTAACACCAACAAGGGTGAAGCTTGCAATTTAAGGTTATGATTATACTGCAATTAAATGCAAAGGTGCAAGCGAGCTGGACAAGAATGATGAAAATAATCCCTGGAGAAGGGGAACAAGAGGGACAAAGGACAAACACAATAGGAGATTTGTGTTTGTCCTTTGTCCCTCTTGTTCCCTTCTCCAGGGATTATTTTCATCATTCTTGTCCAGCTCGCTTGCACCTTTGCATTTAATTGCAGTATAATCATTACTTTGATGTGTTTCCTCAAATTAGAGTGTGTTGTTCTTGCTGATGACAATGTGTGTTTCTTTGGCAAACAATCTATGCAGTGAAACTCTAGGTTTCCGTTCTCCTTAATGCCCTGAATTTTGAGCATTTCATTAAGACATACCCATGGAGACGACGGACACTCCATGACCGAAAACTCGACCAGTCAGAGAAAAAGTGGCGGTTACGTGTTATCGATCATTCATCGGTTCTCACCTTCATACCAATATTCGTGGAGGCCAGGGGAGGGAGGGGGGGGGCATAGAGAGCGAGAGAAGCGATGGCCATCGGTCTCACAAAACAGTAGAGGATCACACCACTTTTGCACCTTTATCTCTTTCTCTCTCTCTCTCTCTCAGTCAGCACTCCTTAGACGGCCTAACCCCCCCCCCCTTCCCAATGTAAAGTGAGTAGTGGGCTCGACCACCATGCCCAGACAAGTAAACCAAAAGAAGTATCGTCCGTACCCTCGAAGAGGATGCTCTTAGCCTCGCGCCGGGAGCTTTTCAGCCGTGCCTCTAGAGTGTGCTAGAATACAGTTGCGCACATCAAAGATAAAGAGAATTGGACCCGCTCGCGCGAGGCTGCATCGTCTGTTACGCGATTTGTTAACCCGCGAATCGAGGGGGTACGGACCCGCGTTTGATGTCTGTGCAGGTGGTGGGAGACGTCGAAGTTGGAAAGGATGAAACGGTGTAAAAGACAAAAACAAATGAACACGAAGAGCTTTCTCCTGCCCGGGAGAAAAAGAAAAACACGATGCAAGGCGACGGAGAGCCGCTAGCCTGGGGTCTTTAACGTGCGTGGTGCACTTTAAAGACACCAGGCTAGCGGTTGTACTGCACTGGCTAAATTTCTCATCTACAGCGAGTGACTCGTCGCAACATTAAAAATGGCTGACCAACGACTCGCTGTATAAATATCCACACAACCCCAATTAATATTAGAGCCGACTCGGCGTGGTGTTGACTCGGCGTTGTCTTACTAGATCTTTGTCTTTCGTATATTCGTACATGCCTTGCCCGTTTTTCTAGTCGTTCTAATGACCGGTCATACAAAAATATCCCGTTTTCTTTTCGGCTATTTTCCCCTTCCTGGTGTTTTCTAATTTGTTGAGCTTGCTCTTTTTATGCTGCTGAATGTTCTGCTCGTATTGCTCCAGTTACTGTATTATGCTCATATCTTTAAAAAGTAACGAGTAATTAAAGTAATCCGTTACCAATATTTTGTAACGAAGTTACATTACAAATTACTCCCGAAAAAAGTAATGTGGCAATTACAAAATTACTTGAAAAAGTAACGGATTACAAGTAATCCGTTACTTGTAACGAATTACTTCCCAAGACTTGTATTGTAAGACCGATGGCCACCGTTTCTCTCGCTCTCTATGCCCTCTCCTCCCCTGGCCTCCATCAATATTATTATGCAAGTGAGAACCGATGAACGATCAATCACCCGGAACCGCCACTTCCTCTCTGACTGGTCGAGTTTTCGATCATGGAGTGTCCGTCCTCTCCATGGCCATCTCTTAATGTAATGTTCAAAATTTCATGGCATTAAGGAAAACGGAAACCTAGAATTTCAGTGCATACTTTGCTTGCCGAACAAAACACACATTGTCATCAGCAAGAACAGCAAGCTCTAATCTACGGAAACACATCAAGGTAATCTGGACACCTGCATTCTGCATTGGCTATACATTGAAGCGTTAGAATCAAGTTTTTCGTTTCTTGTGAATAACAAGCGAAACACCCGAGTCAAAAGGGAGCTTTCGGAGATTGCTTCTTTAGCTTCAAACTTCGTAGCGGAGGTAGACTCTGCTACTGAGCATGTGCACCGCTAGCTCTGTCAGCACAATTCCAGGGATCATTTTTGGAGACCGTAAGCTAGCGGGATGGCGAGTGGGGTTGCAGCTTTCGGTGCCTCGTCAGCTTACAGGTAAACAAAGTGCACCTACAGCAAAGTGGAAAGTTGGGCCAGTTGGTTCATGGTTCTTTAAATAAAAGCGCCGAATAGGACAAGGACATAGAAGTGGAACGACACAAGGCGCTTTTATTTAAATGCACCTATACTCTTTTTCCTAAATACAATATTTTATTTTTACAAGGACCACCATAATACGGACGTATGAGAAATGGAAAGCGGTGTTGCAAAAATTTTTTTTAACAAATATCAAAATTGTTTTTTTTTGTTTTTTGGATAAGTGTAAAGAAAAAAGTGAAAGCCGTTTATAACTTCCTGTAATGCCGAATTGGAGCGCAGCTCTTGAGGAGGAGGGAGAAGGGTACTCAGGAAAGGGTATATCCCTCCTCCTCCTTCTCCTCTCATTCTTCAATGTCCTTTGGGGGGGTCACGTGACCTCGGGGGGGGGGTCACGTGACCTCAGGGAGTCACATGACCTCGGGTGGTGAGGGGTCACGTGACCTCAGAAGAGTCACGTGACCTCGGGGGGGTTCTCGTGATCTCAGGGGACTCACGTGACCTCGGGGGGTCACCTGACCTCGGGGGGTCATATGGCCTGGGGGTCACGTGACCTCGGGGGGGGGTCACGTGGCCTGGGGGTCACGTGACCTCGAGGGTGGGGTCACGTGGCCTGGGGGGTCACGTGACCTCGGGGGGTCACCTGACCTCGGGGGAGTTACATGACCTCAGGCGGGTCACGTGGCCTGGGGGGTCACAAGACCTGGGGGTCACGTGATCTAGGGGTCACGTGACCTTGGGGGTCACCTGACCTTGCGGTTACGCCGACGGCGACGCCGACGCCGACGGCAACGCCGCTCGAGCCGGAAACGGGCGCCTAAGAGCTGCGCTCTAAAAGTAACGTGAAAGTAATTTGTAATGTAACGAGTGAAGTAATCCATTACTTTTCAGAGAAAGTAATTTGTAACGGTAATCCATCACATTTGAGGTTAGGTAAGTTGTAATTGTAGTTTATTACATTTTTCAAGTAACGAGCACAAGTCTGCTCCCAGCCACGATCTTCATACGAAGAGTTGAACTGGAGCAAATGGTTGTCTGTCACGCCAAAACCCAAACCGAAACCGAAGCCGAAAAAGTCTGGAACTGCTTGGCCCAATCGCATTGAGTCGTCAGCTCTGCCCCTCTAGCTTTCTTTTTATGGCAACAGAAAGTTGACCCCGAGTATAGCTAAGCGTTAGCTATAAGCCAGGAAACACATGCCGCATTCACGACATCTGTTTATGTGTGTGTGTGTTTTGTGTGTGTGTGTGTGTGTGTGTGAGAGAGAGAGAGAGAGAGAGAGAAGGGAAAGGGGGGATTGGAGGGTCAATCATGGTACCGGGAAGCGGGCCGTATATTAGCTCGCGGTCGGGATGCCGCCCTCGCTCCGCCGGTTGCCGATCCCTCGACTAGATTATTGTTTGAAAAGAAATGATTTTGCAATTCGCTAAGGTTTTGTGTAGATCACAGTGATTGGTTTCCCCGTGCACCTGCAAAGAAGTAAATGCAGATATGTTTCTATGGTGGTGACAGAATAGCGACTTTTCTGTATTACCCGTCTCCGGCGCTTCGAAGGGGGGACGCTGACAATCACTCAAGGACCTGTAGGCTCTAGTGTGGTAGATACACACACAACCTTGCTTGAACGGAGTTATTGCAAGGTTTGGGATTCAGCAAATCCTTTCATCTAACTTTTAACACATAATAGAGGGTGCTCAATAAGTTTTGCCTCCAAGACTGTAACTGTTTATTCAGTGATGGAATTGAAAGATGTTACATTCGAATGACAGCTTAGAGTTTCCTCTTTCCCAGGAGCACGTAACTTTTTAATATAGTCCCTACCGGCGGTGATGCACTTAGGCTGCCGGTGCACAACTCTCCGTGTGCCGCCCGTAGATGATTCATTGCGGCTGTTAACGACATCAACGGCTCCCTGCATCGGTAACCTCGTCATCGGACGTAAACCGTGTACTCTTTAGATGTTCCTTTATCTTTACAAAAAGCCAGAAGTCTGACTGTCCAACGTTCGGACTGTAAGGTGAGTGAGGCAAAACATCTTACAACTGCAGCTCCTCCAGCGCGGCGTTGGTCTCGCTTACAGCAGCCCTCAATCACCTACGACGGCATCCGGAGCGTAGTTCAACGGTAGCGGAAACGCCTCGCCGCTGGTGTGGACTATATTGAAAAGTTATTCGCTCCCGGGAGATAGGTATTCCAAACTTTCCAGCGAATGTAACATCTTTCAATTCCATCCATGAATAGGAGGGTTACAGCCCAGGAGGCAAACCTTATTGATCACCGTCGTACGTTTTATGAGCCGAAATCCATAAATAAAACCGTCGTGAAGAGCCTCCTTAATATCAATTACTAAAACGCGTCGCGAAGGCTCGTGACGTCACGTGGGAGTGTGACGTCACATGAAATCATGACGACACGTGACTCTGGGACGTCATGAGGTTGCGCGACACCACGGCACGGGACGTTATAACGTTATGTGACACCATGGCGTCGTGTGTTGTCACGCAGTATTATGACACCTTCTAACATCACAGTCATATGGCTACATAACGTCACATAGCAGTATAAAGTCACATGATGTCAGAGTCACGTGACGTCGACATGACACGGTGACGTTACGTAATGTTTTCATGTGACCTTCTGACGTCACCCGACGTTAAAAACGCGCCCAGTGTGCTCCCCTCTTATTGACGGCACATTCTGTACTTTCCAGCGTTTGTCAGCATGATCAAGCTAGTGTGAATTTTATTCATCACATGACGGGAAAAGGGACTCATATTAGCATTGGAGATTTTGCCAACGTTTACTTCGGGCGCTGATCTTTTTAATGGTTACATAAATGTGTAACTTTTTTCAGATATTAATTTTAATCGCAGATCAGGACTTTTTGTAAAGTCATTTAACGAGAGCACTTCTGTACATGCAGGGCCTGCATGACGGACGAGGGAGCAGACGTCCTATTGGCTTGTTACCCTCTGACGTTCGCATCGGGCTTCCAGTATATCATCAGTGCGGCCTGCAACGGAACAACTTGCGTCGTCGTCAGTCCTATGATGATGTTTGATCGGTTCGCTGAGGTCATTAACAAATTTCAGGTACTTGGGAATTCATCTCAAGCCGCGCTGTTACTGTACTGCGAAAGAAACGTCTCCGTGGTGGCGCAGTGTACCGGCCGTGCTTCAACAAGCCTCGGTTGATTTTGCCACGAAGCCTAAAAGTAAACTAAGAAGTGCCTTCCAAAAAATCTAATGCTTTCGTTTTTTTAATTTGAAAAAGTAATGTACGCATGGTCGATTGCTCTGACTCCGCTCAAAGGTAAGGCTAGCGGTTCGAACCATTTGCCGAAGTTTCAAGACAAAGCATTACGTTCTTCAAAGGTTATAACCGATTTTCGAAATGTTTCAGTTGGAAAATGGTGGAGGACGAAGCCCACGGACACAAGTGGCTGATGGGCGGAGACTTTTGAAAAGGGGCGCTATTTTCCCATTGAACGTTTCAGGAAACCCAGTGAAATTGTTTAATAAGATAGTGGTTAGTTCCGAAACCTTGGCATCTGGTCCGAAACTCGGCTAACATTTAGTCCGCCATTTCATTCACTACGACCAAATAACGTGAGTTTTATAAATAAATTACCGAGGCTGAAAATGTAGGGCAAGCACACCAACGGTGCTGAATTGCGGCAAGCCAGTATAGAATGACTGAAACGAGCATTCATATCTATGTTTTTGGTTTGGTCTCAATATGCATCGGATGTCAATTTCGGGTCTGCTTCAGTAATAATTGCTCAATACAATGAACGTTTTGAAAATTCACGAATATTTCCTCTCCCTAGACTGTGAGTATTTGAGCTGTGATTCGCTTGAGGAGTTACGTTGGAGCTAAGACAGTCATAGCGCCACAAAACAAAACGTGGAAACATTAACACACCCGTTTGAGTAAGCAACGTTTTCTGAGATGATATGAAAGGCACCTGGCAGCTTCAGACATGGAGAAAGTTGGCGTTTAACGTAGGCGATCATTATATGAAATATATTTATCAGAACTACGTCGATATATTCGTATAAAAAATCTAATGGCTCTAGAAACTTTAAACATGTTAAAACTTTCTAGAATTTTAACAAATCTCTCTATAGTCAGTGACGAAATTGAATTCTAGGTTTCGGCGAAAACACGTTACGCCGCTTGTTGTCACAATTCAAAAGAGATTACTGAAATTATGCTTGCGTGGGGCTCTACATTAGACACTGGGCGAGAACATTAGCGAGATTTCTGACCGCCGCAGAGGTTTGCTAGCGCCAAGATCAAGCGTGGCTTTGGCAATTGCGGTGGTCAAAAATCTCGCCGACTTCCTCACCGAATGTCCAGCTTAGAGCCCCTGCTCAATGCAATGAAACGAGAACAAGCATTATTTTTTGCAACATCTTCCTTTTCTAGAATAAAACTGCTCTAATTTTGAAACTGCTCAAGTTTTAGAATCATTGATACGCTCTTTATTCAACCTACGTCCTCTAGGTGACAACCATTTCCAGTTCTCCTACACAGCTAGTTTACGTAGCGAGCGAGATGCGCCGCACTGGAGTTCAACTCAACTCCGTCCGGAAGATCAACATTGGCGGAACTACACCCAGCGAGGTGCTCTCCAAGACGCTGACGACGGTCTTTGGGGACTTACGTTGCCTGAGGAACAATTATTCGTTATCGGAAGCTTGCGGCCTCGTCGTGTTTCCTCCTCAAGACGAGATGGATCTTCGCAGCATAGGCTTTCCTGCTCCGATGGTGCAGCTCAAGGTGACTGAAGCCTTACAATAATTACGGTGTGAGGAATGCTTTTGACTGCGGTGTTTACCGTCACGATCCCGCCCATGCATCAAACGTGGATCCAAAGTTACCACAAATTGTGTCTGCGGAGCCAGTGCGTCATGATCTCGGATGTCGCGATCCTGCCGATTGGTCTTAGATATGCTGACAAAGAGGCGACCGGACGCAAGGGTCACCGTCATCGGTCGCAACGTTCAAACTCATGTTTGCTTTGGTTTCCATCGACTGTTTGGTTGCAGAATGACCTGCAGCTGAGCAGACGTCTGTCGTATCCACTTCTACTGCTGTGCCACCGCTAGGACGGCGGCAGGCAGCAGCGTAATACTTGTAAGACGTCATCTGTCAGAAATTGAGGGACCACTTTTAGGAACGCGGTAAACACACCAGTCGTGGAAAGCATTTCAGGCGCCATACTATGGGTTAGTGTTCCTAAAAGCAGAGATCATCAACCGCGATATATGTATAGAAAACATTTTTAAAAAATCCGTATATATATATATATATATATATATATATATATATATATATTGACTGGTTACGCCACCCGAGGAAGAACCCCACTTACGATTACACCTTACCAACCGCGCATCAACGTTTTCAAATTCTTCTTTTTTCCTCGAACGATTGTAGAATGGAATGAGCTTCCTTAAGAAATTATTAACCAAGACTCTCTAAGTGCATTTGTTTCCGCTTTGTGTTTTGAATGAGTAACTAGTAACTCTTTGGTACTATATCGCTTCATTTTATGTTACTTTCCACCCTGCTACGATCCCTGATAGGGATCAGCAGTATTTGTAAATAAAAAATAAATAATATATATATATATATATATACAGGTATATGTTTTTATATATAAGGCGTTTTTAACAGATTTGTTTAAAAAAGCCGTGAAAGTTACACTTATGCCGCTTGTGGAGGTGAGTTATACGGCTAGGGGGACAGAGTATAGGGGCTAATCGTAACGATCGGTCAGCTAATTAATTAAAATTTGCTAATTAACCTTTTAATTAATGAAAATAGACATATGGTTCCAATTAGAAACTTGCTCAGCGTCATTGAAAACCCCTAAATCAGTCATTTTCAGAAAGACTTCGAGCATGTGAGAAGCGTAGTAGTGCACTAAAGTTACCACTCGTGGAGCAGGTACAAGGCTGGGGCTAGATAAGAGACGGAAAAATCGCGCGGGCGCCTTATCGCAACCTCTAGCTTTGTACATGCTCCACGAGCGGTAACTTCAGTGCACTACTACGCTTCTCACGCGCTCAAAGTCTTTCTGAAAATGACTGATTTAGGGGTTTTCGATGACGCTGAGCAAATTTCTAATTGGTACCATATGTCTATTTTCATTAATTAAAAAGTTAATTAACGAATTTTAATTACTTAGCCAACTGATCGCTACGATCAGCCCCCTATAATATGTCCCCCTGGCCGTATAACTCACCTCCACAAGCGGCATAAGTGTAACTTTCACGGCATTTTTACACAAATCTGTTAAGCTTAAAAAAAACACCCTGTATATAAAACATATATGTTATGGCGTCGTCCCTAAAAACGCACTAGCCACAAACCGCAAGTTCGTCGGATTTTTAGTTCTCGACTTACGAATTTTAAAAGAGGCCGCGGCGGAAAACAGTGTTTTTCACATCCGTCGTGGGTCGGATGTTTCGCTCGATCTCCCGCCGTGGATTTTCAGTCCACATTATATTATATTTCTTCGAGCACTCTGTGAACACATTTAAAAGGCTCTAATACCATAAAATAATTATAGACGTTTTTTTTTTTTTTTTTTGTAAAAATGTAAAAAACGCCACCTTGGTCAATTGTTGACGAACTTTGACAATTAAATACTGGCGATCTACTAGGGTTACATCAATATTTTTGATGTCCACGGAGAGCCCAATACACTTTCTTTATATATATTATAAAATAATTTGGCTGTACAAAATATCCTTTGCGGGACGTTTACGTTAATGTTATGCGAGAACCAAAAAGTACCATTTGTGAAATCGATTTTCTAAAAAAAAACATTTTTTATTATTTTATTTTTTGTTTAAATGTAGATATGATAGTTGTCTACACAAAAAGCAAGTCGAGAAAGTGTTATTTTGTTGGTATGTTCTATATTTAAGCATCAATATCGTACAAAAACGTGTTTTTACGGCTCGAAATTGACTTGTGAATTGCGCGTCTTCACAAACTTGGAAATATTTTTGCCTTTTTTCAACGTTCCCACATAAAAATGAAATACAGTAGTGCCACCTTGTTATATTTATTGATTATTTAAATTTTATTATAGGCGGCAAGCTACATTGGAGGAGTTCAAAAGAGAAAGCAACAGTTCTTAACGGACCAGCAGGCGTCGAAAATTTTTTATGTGTAGAAGTCGGCAGATGTCGTATTGATTCGGGGCCATCATTTGCCTTTATGAACGTCCCGCCCTTTCGGAACCAGCAGATGACCACGACCTTTTGCGCTCGTTGTGTTAGATAGGACGGCCCGTGACGGTAAAGCGAGCAGCACACCGTGTGTCACGAGGAGTGAAATGGTACGAATGTGTCGTTGACGCGGCGAACAGTGACGGCCACGCAGGAGGAGTCAGTCAGTCAGAGTATTGCACAAGGGAAAGCAAAGGAATTGTTGCCTGAAAGGATGAGGACACCACGGCCTTACAATATCGACGGTCAACAACAGTTCTGCCGGCCAAAACAACGCCGCGTGCGCGCTAAAACCGTCGGCGCGGTACAAAAATCCCGCAGACGCACACACGAAGATGGGCCGTTTTTCTTAAGGATGTGGTGAAATTTTGAAACCAGCCATCAGTGCACGCGTGAAACGATACCGCGTATTTGCCCAAGCTTCGAACGCCCTATCCCTTGAAACGGCCGTGCTCTATCTCTTTCCGCGGAGACCCGATAGCACTGAAGGGTTATCAAGTACTTTTTAAGTACAAAATGAGCGTGTTGGTAACAGTAATTAAACATGAGGAAGATAGAAAGAAAGGGGGGACGGACAACGAAGTGTCTTTCCCCCCCCCCCTCATTCTTCTGGAAACAGCAAAGCCCGGAGACTGACATTAAAAACGAGCGTGTTGGTCAATATACTTGTGTTTATTCTGCCCGGAGACTAGTTGGGTCGAAGTCAGCCTTCTTGTCAACTATAACCGTTTGTGAAGAGTGGCCTTTTCCCGAGATAAAAAGTTAGCGGCGGCTGACGTGTTTTTTTTTTTTTTTTTGAAAAAACGATGGGGAAAGAGAATGTTTGAGTAACTGCAGTAACTACTTCGAAAGCTCCTCTCCCGATATGAAGCTCGAGGCATGTTACGTCTCGGTTACCGTCTCGGGCATCGCTGCTCGAATCTATTCTTCACTTTGTTCCGCACAGCCGTCGTGGATGTGCGTAATAGAGTGAAGAACAGATTCGAGCATCATCTGGACGCCGTCATCCTGCCAGGCTTCAGTGTCATGAAACTGGACTCGGCGTCGGTCAGTTAAGACTTTTTTTTATTATTTCGTGTGTGTTTCTTTGCCCCGCTGAACTTTGTTTCTCGGGTGCAATTTTGCTGAACGTTCTTTTTTTTTCTAATGTTTTTTTACTAATTGTTTGTTAGCATTGTTTAGTTGCTGGGTTTATTTCGTCATGGCGTAGCGGCCTGACGGTGCTGTAGAGAGAGTGTTCGCACGCATTTGGTTGTGTCCCGTTTAGGGAATGCCCGGAGGAGTTGGTTTTTGTTCTTGCCATGTGCGGCTAAATTTTTCTGTCTTTATGATTTTTTTTTTCGTGTCGTAGACTTTTTTTGTTTGACTTTCCACCAGGCGTGGACCTATCGCCTTGCCACCGCTCGAACCTAAATCTTTTATTTTTTTACCGCAATTTTCGTTAAGAATCGGCGTTGAGTAATTTTATTCTTATCTATTTATTTTTATTCCATACCCCTCTCCGTGACACTCTCTCCGTGTGTTTCGGACCGTTTCTTTGTCATCACTTTTGTGTATTACGGAAGTGAAAGGCCATTCCCTGGTGATCTGTGCGATGTGCGCTGAACAAACCCTAGCGTTTGGTTTCGGAAAGAATTGTATATAATATATCAATGATGTGGTGACTTTCTATGTCTTAGTAATATGACAGCTAATAGCTAGTCATGCTAGTTTACAGTGAAAGGTTTATAAATCGAAGCAACACAACGTATGTGCCTCCTGGATATTGAAGGTCTACATGGGCCTGCTGATTTGGTTAGATATGTTTCTCGTGGTTTCCCGCTCTCACCAAAACATAAATAACTATTAAATACCACAAAATACGTTTATAATTGATTACAAAACGCAGACAAAATTCAAGAAGACTTTTTCACAATTCATAGAAACGCACGGGTCGCTATGTCGGACTTAGGTCTTGCAAAACGAAGACGTCCTTTTCCGATATTGAGGCTTAACTATAGAACATACCAACAAAATACACACTTTCTCGACTTGATTTTCGAGTAAACAACTATCATATCTACATTTTAACAAAAAATAAATAAAAATAAAAAATGAGAATTTTGAGAAAAATCGATTTTAAAGCTGGTACTTTTTGGTTTTCGCATAACATTAACGTAAACGTCCCGCAAAGGATATTTCATACAGTTCATTCATTTTATAATATATATAAAGAGCGTGTTTTGGGCTCTCCGTAGACATAAGAATCATTAATGTAACCCAAGTAGATCACCAGTATTTAATTGTCAAATTTCGTCAACAATTAACCGAGGGGGCGTTTTTGACACTTTTACAGAAAAAAAAAACGCCTAAAATTATTTCATGGTATTTGAGCGTTTTAAGTGTGCCCACAGAGTGCTTGAAAAAAGTTAATATAATGTGGACTGAAAATCCATGGCTGGAGATCGAGCGAAACATCCGACCCACGACGGATGTGAAAAAGACTGCTTTTCGCAGCGGCGTCTTAAAATTCGTAAGTCGAGAACAAAAAATTCTACGAACTTGCGGTTTGCCGCTACTGCGTTTTTTGAGACAACGTCATAACATATATTTTTTTCCAGCGAAATTACAAATTAGACCCTTTTTGCCTGCACGATTTGAGATAAAAACACCCATATATATATATATATATATATATATATATATATATATATATATATATATATATATATATATATATATATATATATATATATATATATATATATATATATATATATATAGATATATATATACTATATATATATATATATATATACATACAACGGGCATGCTGGCGGGAGGCCGAAGGCGTGGGTATATAACTGGGAAGATAAAACCCTTAGTGAAAACAGCAACAACGAAGGCCGGACTCCAGCCGAAACGTCGAAGAATAAATCGTCCGTTGTTGCTGTTTATCACTATATATATTTCTATATATATATATATATATATATATATATATATATATATATATATATATATATATATTGTATTGGGAAGTAAAAGGGAACAACCTTGTTTTGAGGCGTTTATATGTGTTATATGCGATATCAACGAGGAAGAAATCTGTTGTTACAGTGTAGTCAATCGATTTGGATTTTGTATATCCAACAGTCACCACGATATATAGTCTCCTCCTGTGTTTTCGCAAGAACAGCCGCTTGTCTGAGGGAGTGTGATTGATATCGCGTAATATGTTCTTGAACTCCCTAGTTTTCTTAAACCTTACAGAGTAGGCACGTACAGTGTGGGAAAATTCGGTAAACTGAAAAATGGGTATTTATCGCGCGCAATTTTTTCCTCTAGTTCGTGGACATCGAGACGGGAAAGCCGATTGGTCCCGAGGTCCCCGGAGAGCTGTGCTACAAGAGTCCATGCTCCATGAGAGGTTACTACAAGTGCCCCGAAAAGACCGCCGAATTCAGAGACAAAGACGGCTGGTGCCATTCGGGTAAGGCAATTGCTCAACTGAGCATTGGAGTCTAAGGCGGCTCTGCTACGCCGCATCTTGATTACAGACCTTTGCAAAAATCGCCTTCTGCGCGCTACCATTGTTGTCTGCTGGGCCGTGGAGCGTCGTCTGAGCATGCGCTGTTGCTCTGCTGTGCGGTATATCGGACGCTGCGCATGCATGCGTCCACAGCTCAATGACTCGGCATTTTTCGCCCGGGTGTTAACCGATGCAAAGATTTATACTCCGACCTGTAGTCTGAATCTTCAAACCGTTGTCGTCCGCACGATCGTCACACCTCCAAAGCTATACAATCTTATGGGGCCAATGAAGAATAGCCAAAAGTGCATCTTCACGGCGGCGACTAAACCACTCAGGCACAGTGAATGCGCAGAGATCCCGCGCCCTCTAAACACATTAAAATGACTTCTTCTTAAACACTTCATTTTATGCACCATAGGACGTTAGCTGACAATTTTGTTTATCGCCGTTATAGTTCTGTTTTTGTATTGCACTGTAAAGAAATGCTACGATAACTTGATATACTGCGGTTATAAAATTGTATTTCAACAATGATAAATCTAGTAACAGTGCATGTATAGCCGGTTAGTTCATGGGCGATTTCATTTCAAATGCGTGCAAGAAAAAGTACTCAGTGTCTCGAAAACGTTTGAGAAAATAAATATGCTGGGCAAATTTTTTATTAGGGTGAAACTGAAGACCGTTTTGGCGTCATATTTTTAGTTTTCAAGTAGTTTACTTTTTTTAAGACCAAAGGCAGATATTCGTATTTGTGTGATCCTTATAGTTCGCGTATCTGGAAGCTTCGCCACACTTAGATAGTTTCCGCGCAACAAAAAATCTTTTCACGTGTATTTTTTTTTCAGTTACTTTAAAGCGCCAAATCTTCATAAAACTATTTTTTATTCTTTTTAAACATCGAGAGTTTGGCCTTTGACGATAATGTACCTGATTTGGATGATAAGTTTGGTTACATTCAAGTTTATAACTTACGTTATATATTAAATCAAAATGAAACAAACACCTAATCAGCAAGCCCAATATTTTTATAGTAAAAACGGCTATCTTAGCGAACAACGCTTTTGAAATAGGGGAAATTAAAAATTTCAACATTAATTTGTTTCAGAAGGACAATTTATAATAACTTATCTCTTTCGTATAAACAACCCTGAATTGTATAGGACAGGGCTGCAGAACTCAAAATAGACGCGGGCCAATAGAATGTTTATTGGGAATTTTCTTCTTGGCCGAAGTGACACTCCAATGTATGTGCACCACATGCAACTGCAAAGAGTATGTAGAGCATATATTGTCCTCATGCGCTAAGTACCAAACTCAACGCGAATCCATGAAAATAATACTTCACCTGCTGGACCCCAGACCATTCAATGAAAAAAAAATCCTAGGCCCATGGAAAAAAAAAGCGGCATCAACGCATTGTCTTAAAATCTCTACAAAAGTATGTCGAAGACACCGGACTGATCGATCAACTTTGAGTGTGTGCGTGTGTGTGTTGTGTTTATGAGCGCGTGACTTACTCTTCTTCTAATCGTCTTTATTCCCCAGCCAGAGAAAGCACGAACCCCGGCTTACCTCTCCATGCTTCAATAAATATCTATCTCTCTATCTATTGGGAAGTACGCAGGTTTTAAATTACTGGCAGACAGGTTTTCAATATCTGGCATTATCGAGCTGGGTGTCGTCTTGAGCAGATCTCGCAGTGTCATGTCCGCGGGCCGCACAGGAAGTGCCCGCGAGCCGTATCTTATGCACCCCTGGTCTAGAACATCCAATAAAAATTCAGATGTAACATAGGGTTAGGACTTATAAATTCGAACATTCAAAAAGAAAAGACTGTAGCCATTTGTGTTTGCCCGATTATTAATTTTTTGTTTGCACCTATAGTGTTTTTTAGCTTCAAATTGACAATTAAAAACGTTATGTATAATGCAAGTATCATATAACTTGTTTGCTTAAAAATTTAAAATATATCGCTAGTAAAATAACATTTCCCTATACTGAGTAAGGAAATTTCTGAACATCTTATAATTATTATCCTCTAAAAAGTCTTACGGGGGCACTAAAGGTAACAAAAGAAAACAATATATTAATACTATTGCGCAGAGAGGCTTAGCGCGAAATTTCGCCCCCTTTGCAACTGCCGCTTCTCCGCGCACCCTAAGCCTAATGGGAAGATGGGTTCGTAGAACCCTTCTGGTTTCGTTTTTCTTTTTGTTATTTTTTTTAAGGGAAACTTGCATACATTGAGGGTACAGTGTCTCCCAAACAACGCCACCATTAGATGGTCCGTTTTTTGGTACCTCTTGTGCCCTTCCTAGACTGATCCTTTCTTGAGTAAGTGACTGCAGTGTGGCGTAACAGTGTGATAACTTCACAGCAGCCGATGTTTTGGCGTCACTAGTTTTAAAAAGAATGAAGTCAAGAAAAATGTTCGAAATAAATTTAGTAATTAAGCCAACATTATTTTATTTCTTTTTGCCCTACATGTCTTCATTATAAAATATAAGTTTTTTTGTTTTTTTTACTAGCCACCAGTTAAACCTTTGGTACACTGCCGATTCTAGGGGACATTGCGTACTACGACCAAGACGGCAGAGTCTACTACGTAGACCGGGTGAAAGAATTCATCAAGTGCATGAACAACAAGGCCTACCCCTCGGAACTGGAGAATCTTCTTCTAAAGAACCACGACGAGATTGCCGAAGTTGCAGTGGCAGGCCTGCCACACGACGAGCATATTGAAGTGGCCGCCGCTTTCGTTGTTCTCAAAAAGTCCCACAAAAAGGACCGGAAGACGACGGCGGAGGAAATGAAAAAGACAGTCTCAAGTGAGAACGATTCTTGGAAAGTGCATAATCGTGTGAAACAGATATATAAATTATTCGTACGTTTCTGGATCTGCCACGTTGTTAAGCACCGGAGCTTTGGAAACATTAACCGAAATTTGGATTTCGCAAAATAAGGCCGCAGAAGCGTTGAATGGAACGCTACGAACTCCAAGACATCTCATATATCGACATCTCAAACGGATGGCCGTACCTTTGGAAGAGAAGGGCGCGATCAAGCCAGGTCTTTGACGTAATTGTCTTCCAGGAGAATTTGAGATTGAGGGGAAGCGGCCTCGCTTCTCTCCTCCTCGCTTCGGTTCACTGGCTTGACGGGACGTAGAGAGGAGGAGAGAGAATTGGAATCGTGACGTGCCTTGTCTCGTCGGCCGTGTTCAATCGCGCACTTATTTTCCAAAACTACGGCGATCCGTTAGAGATATCACTGTATGAGTGATGTTTTTGGATTTTGCTGCGTCCCGGGCCTATCCGTTCAGCCTTATTTTGTGAGCTCGAAATTTCGGTTCAGTATCCCTTTAAGGAAGCAAGAATACCTATGTGTCATG